>JAVQJS010143467.1:0-10374 GCA_036024795.1 Galaxias rostratus | reverse complement strand
AGAGAGAGAGAGAGAGAGAGAGAGAGAGAGAGAGAGAGATTAAATGGCTCAAGGCACCAATTTTTTTAAGTAAATTGCAAATCTAATAAATTTTTAGTTCCAAGTGACGAAGATGTAACAGATTTTTCTTTGGTTGCCAGTCACGTACAATGACTGCTCGTAAAGTCTCCTTGTCCGCAGCTTTCTATGTACTGATGCTTCCTCGGTTTTGTGTGTGTGCAAGTTATCGTTTGCGCTTGTGGGCGGTCTACCGCTTGAAAACGATATCTAATTCTGAAGCTGTCAGTCCAGCGACCACAGCAGACAGGCAACATCCGACCGTTGTGAACATTACACACCCACACAACAAGCGCTACATATCCACATTGCAGTGACCAATTAATCACCACTTTACCTTTGTAGAACTAAACGAAAAAACGTTTACATATTCGAAGATATTTTTCAAATATGCTGGAAAACCGTGTCAAATTATTGAAAGAGGGGCTTTTGGAGAAACGTAGCGATGGTTTGCTGCAGCTCTGGAAGAAGAAACACTGCGTCCTCACAGAGGACGGTGTTCTACTACTGCCACCGAAGCAACACGATCACCCCAATTATCAACAGCACGGTGGGGACACCGGGAAGATCAAGGAGCTCCACTTCGCTAACGTGAAAACCGTAGACTGCGTCGAAAGGAAAGGGAAATATGTTTATTTCACGGTGGTAATGACGGAGGGAAAAGAAATAGATTTTAGGACCCCTCAGGAAGAAGGTTGGAACGCTGAAATAACTTTACAGATGGTTCAGTACAAGAATAGACAAGCAATCTTGGCAGTAAAGTCAACGAGACAGAAACAACAACTATTAGTTGTCCAGCTTCCAATGCAAATAAAAAAGCACTCGTAAGGCACCAAGCGTAGCGTGAACAGACGACATATGCGGTAAGACATCTGAGAGGCGTCTTCATGGCTTACGTTTTTCTGCCAACTATTATATTATCGTGTTGCTAGCGTACTGTACTATTTGCTCTCAAACCTACACATTAATGTTTTACTAGCACACTATTCAATTTATGCTGTAGTTATTACTCTGAAACTTATTAATTTGAGCAAAATTCCACACATCAGGTAGCATACAGCTGCGGTGTAGCCCACAGCTATTCATCTGTGATTTATAGACATTTGTATCAGTATGGTGCAATGAGGCATGTGTAGAGTGATTTCTTCTCCAAAAGTGAATGCAGAACAAATTGGAAGCCTTGCCATTTTACATGTTTGAAATATTTCAATGCGCATCACTAGACTGTATCTTTTATGCGTCCAAGATTAATCATTTTTATTCCAGTATTTTACTAGCTTTGCGTCATTCCTAATATTGTCCTAATGAAATCCCTCTCCACAGGATTATTATGTTTTCAAAAGCAAGTTTACGTTTTACTTATAAACTGCAACTCAAATTTAGTATTTCAACTGTTGTATACGGTAAACAATTTAATTTTTGCCATGTCCTCCATTTTTTTTATCTTTTACAAGAAATCTTATGCATTAAATTATTTAATGCTCAAATTGTGTATATATTTAAATGTTTTTTATTTGTATACTCCCAAAAATAGTTTCTTGATAGAACCAACAAGGGTTCTTTGGTTCTCAGTGTTTGGTTCTATGTTGACCTTTATCGAAGGGTTCTTCATAGCACCTTTTAAGGACAAATGGTTATGAAAAATATAGAACCTTGTGTGGAACCATATTATCAAACAAATATCAGAACCCTTTATATTACTATGTAGCTCCATATCTGTGTCCTTGAAGGTTCCGTACAACACCACATCACAGCTCAAATAGTTCTATGTTTCCCCAAATTGTTCTATATATCCCCAAATGATAATCTTAAATATTTATATACCAAAGCACAAACATTTTGGATACATATGAAAACTGTAAAATCACCTGAATTGTCTAGTTAATTATTACTACGGCAACATTTGTGTGTAAATGGAAAATATAAATTACAATGTTAAAGCAAGAGGGACTAAGTGTAAGGGAAATTATGAACAGTTGTCTTGACAATTATTTTCTAACCAATTTAAATGACAAAACATCACATTTTCAAATGTAAACTTTACATTGCAATGTCTCAGGATTTTTTTTAGAGAAACCTAAAAATAATTAGATTTTACAGTCCTAACAAAAATACGGAAGCCCGTAAGGGACATAATTAAAATGATCATGTAAACTTGAAAATGAAAATGTTATTCCACAACAGCATTATCATTTTCCACATACTGTATGTAAGTATTATCAGAATCTAAATGTAAATCAAAATACTATAATGCTTTTCTTGGCATTCTATGCCAATATTAAAGTGAAAAATGTAATTCCCTGCAGTACTCAAAGACTTAATTGTGTACACTCTGCTGTGCAATGGACAAAATTCCATATAAATATTAGTGTATTGTATTTATATTTGCATGTCATGACGCTCATTTGGGGTCAGGATGAATATGTAGATGGCATCTGGCAGTACTCTCATCAAGGCAGGTCGTTAGGAAGTCACTTCCTCGTTCAGTGGCTTGGTTGCCTAACGTACTTTTAAAGGTTTTACCCATCTAACTAATGTAGGTTTTACCCATAGACCAGGGCAATCATCCGACAACTTTGCCCTTGCGCCATGCCTCCGGCCCCTTTTGGGGGGAAAACGTCCCATCCATTTTAACTGGCGGTTATCACAACATTTAAGGTCTTTAATATAGCTTAAAGTCATAACACTGTGATGGCCAGTCAGGCAAACAGTTATATTATGTTGTAGCCGATCAATGACCAAAGTTTTTATATAGTAAAAAATTTATCTACTTATTTGAGTCTTCCTCTGTCAAAGTTGAACAACAACCACACCAAATGTGCCAGATCCTGGCATTTACAACTACTTTATTGAAATTTTGATCAGTCAAATTTTCTGTCGTTAAAAGTTAAGTCGGTCCAATGTGATGTTAACTTTGTGCTTAATGTGTTTATAGTTTGAAATAGTTTGCAATATGAAATGTGACAACAAGACAAAAAACTATAAACGGAAGGAACATGAGTTATTGGTCAAAACATCTAGCGTAAGTGCAGAACATGATACTAGTAAAAACTAGGACTAGTTTTTTTTTGTCTTTAAACAACATTCAGCCTTCATAGAACAAAGCTCAGTAGTATACCAGGGAACAGATTGGGAGAATGACACCTTTATTTACTTGAGGGAAGCAAGTGAATCCAGGGTAGTAGAGAGCTGGGTATTATAATGCATTACATGTTCATTTTCCGGAGGAATTTTCCGGAACCTCTGTGGACGTAGCTAGGTTGGCGTAGCAATCCAAGATCCTTGATTAATGAGGTGCACACTATTAACCACAAATCCAATGGCTAGTCAGGCAAATAATTATGTTGTTGCAAATCATTTATTGATTGTTCTTAGCCTATATAACCTTGTCAAATTTAAGACAGTTTAGTCTTCCTCCATTGAAGTGCACAAACAACCACACCAATTGGCAATATATGCCAGATCCTGACATATTCAACTACCTTATTGAATCTGTCTGATCTGTCTCTTTTTCTGTCGTTAAGTTCGTCTACTGTGACGTTAATGTGAACTTAAAAAAATGCTAACGTTGTCAACCTGCAACATTATGTGTTAGCTTGCTAGCACTAGCAGCATCGCCAAGCTAGTGCCCCACCCACACACACAGTTAACTAAATGATAAGGTGATACTGAAGTTTTACAGCGATTCAGCTGATTGTTTTCCCTCAAATGGGGCATGATCATTCTGACATCAGGGAAGTGTTGCATGGTTGCTCTGGTCACCTGGTCAGGTGACACCTCTCTGGCCCCCCTGCGGAGTTTGTCGGATGGCAGAACAAAAGGACAAAACTGAAACCAGATAATCAAACAAATTTAGAATTATTGGTTATTTGCTTTTCCACCGCTGCGATGGACTGGCGATCTGCCCAGGGTGTTGTAAATTCCCAATTACTAATGTTGTTTCGCGCAGGCGATGTTAAGTGTGGAATTTATTGTTTGGATCAGGCACCTTATTAGGCAGCTACGGGGTCCTAGAGATTATATATAGAACTTTTCGCGGCATTTGTAATGATTCGTTATTGATGTTTGTCTGCGTTCGTGATGAAGGGTCATAACGATCAGTTAATTTATGCTAATTAGTTATTTATATGCTAATGAAGCGTCAAATATCGGCGCTAATGTCATCAAATGTTAACCGTTATACCTTTGTTTTATATTGTTTAAAGTGCTAGCTTTGAAGTTAATTGGTTAAGGTTAAGTTTACATGAGCGCATTAAGCTAGCGAACTTTCGCAATTATTATATTTTGTTTCGGCAGATACCAGACATTGAAAACAGACAATCGGATATGTAAATGAAGTAATTAACCCATCAATAAAGTCAACACAATTGTTCTACTGTGTCCGGTCTCGACTTCTAACCGGAGTCCTGTGTGGATGAGGTGTCCAGCGAAAGCCGCTGAATCTACAGTCCTAGCTTTCCACAATACAGGGTGTACCCTGCCTCTCGCCCAAAGTCAGCCAGGATAGGCTCCAGCTCCCCGTGACCCTGCATAGGATAAGCGGTTCTGATAATGGATGGATGCTTTTCCACCATGAGAAAGTATAAAAGTACTGCAGAGTATTTAATTTGTGACATCGACGTTCATGTGTCTCCTGTACCTGCCATTACCGCAGACTTTTGAAAGACAAATTAGCAACCTCACCAAAAATTGCCCAAAACAAGCGCAACACACTACCTATGGCCACATATTTACTATACGAAGTTATTAAAACTACATTTAAAAAATGTTCATAGCAAATTTCCAGCTTTTATAATACACCTTAAAATGAACCCGTTCCAGCCTGAAACCAAAAGTTCCAAAAATACAATCTGTAACAAAATGTTGACTTTCAATGGATAAATCTTTGTTGCATTTCTACATGACTTCACACATTTAAAGTTGCATCCATCCATGGACAGGTTGTCAGTCTTATCACAGTGCCGACCATAGAGACAGACAACAATTCACACCCACGGATAATTTAGTCACCAATTAACTTGCACGTTTTTCGGGACATGCCAACATGCCATGGTACATCTCCTCCTTTGCTATGAGTATCTTGAGAGTCTGGAGCAGCCCATCCTAATCTCCGTCCATCTAAAACAGTGGTTCTTAACCTTGTTGGAGGTTCTGAATCTCGCAAGTTTCATACGCATATTCACAGAACCCCTAGTACCCTTCACTAAACCCTTCGTACAGAACGGACAAGCTCACTCTGTGAGTTTGTGTCTTGACCTCCACCGATACCCTTAGACTGACACCCAGATCCCTGGGCTTCGATTGAACCCAGGTTAAGAACCACTGGTTTAAAAAATAAAAGATTTA
The DNA here is from genome assembly GCA_036024795.1 of Galaxias rostratus. Classification (NCBI taxonomy): domain Eukaryota; kingdom Metazoa; phylum Chordata; class Actinopteri; order Galaxiiformes; family Galaxiidae; genus Galaxias; species Galaxias rostratus. The sequence goes on along the minus strand of JAVQJS010143467.1, from coordinate 4,971 downwards.
TCAACTCCCTGTCCTTAACAAATAATTATAATGAGAAAATTGTCAAAGCAGGCTTAGTTGTAGCCGAATTATATTCCCTTCCACATTTTCTGGCTCCTTTTTGTGCGAACAAGCAAGATCCTAGAACATTTTCCTGATAAACAGTGTTCTGACAGGATTTTCCAACCACATGAAGAAGCAAAAGTCAAGTGATTATCTTGTAAAATAAAAATAAATATTGACCGGATAGATCTGGCCTAGCCTGATTGTTTTTCTGCTCCTACTCACTCCAGCTTTAAAAGTGTTAGATAAGCTTGTTGCCTCTGTTAGGATTACCTTCTTGTGAAACGATTCAAGTTAAAAATAGACCAAATTAACCAATTTTGTTTTAATTGTTTAACTTAGTAACTGAAGTACATATGGCAGGTTTCTCAGACATTTATACCTCCAAATACAGTCCAAAAATGAAGGAGACATTGAGCTCGACAAAGCACGCTAGATAAACTAATACTTAACAAAAATATTTACAGTGATAAATTAAGACTAAACACCATCATACTTTTGTTTTTCCAAGTCATGTAATTGACTAAACATAATGTATAACTGCGTTAAATATGAAGCTTTGGGCCTGTTTCATGGGTTAACTCCTTTGGCCATGGAGAGATTTTTTTCTGTGACGGGGCATTAAATACCGTCAAATATTCACACCACCCACCCTATAGGAAATGACAACGTAGATAGCTGTATTTGTCAGCTACTGTGCATCTGGAAAGTATTCACAGCGCTTCACTATTTTTATATTTTGTTATGATATAGCCTTATTCCAAAATGGATTTACTTCAAATTTTTCAACATTCTACAGACTATACTATGTATATATGTGCATGTGCAGCTGACTTGGGGTGAGAGGCAGGGTACACCCTGGACAGATCGCCAGTCCATCACAGGGCTAACACATACACGTACACGTACAACCTCTCACACACACATTCACACCTATGGACAATTTAGAGTCACCAATTTACCTGCATGTTTTTAGACTGTGGGGGGGAAACCGGATTACCCGGAGGAAACCCATGCTAACACGGGGAGAACATGCAAACTCCACACAGAAAGGCCCTAAGGTGGGGATTGAACCCAGGACCTTCTTACTGTGAGGCAACAGTTCTAACCACTGCGCCACCGTGCTGCCCTATGTGCGTGTATATATATCCTAATTTCTTAAAAATAAATAAATAAGAAATTATATGTAACTAATAAGTCTCAGACTGTGCTCAATACTTTGTTGATGCATGTTTGATTATGATTATAGTCCCAAGTCTTTTTGAATATAATGCCAAAAGCTTGGCACACCTATCTTTGGGCAGTTTGCCAGTTCCTCTTTGCAGCACCTCTCAAGCTCCATCAGGTTGGATTGAAAGCATCGGTGCACATCTATTTTCAGATATCAGGCCATAACATAACAAAATGTGGAAACAGTGAAGCGCTGTGAATACTTTCTGGATGCACTGTAGCCCTTATTCCTTGCGAAAACTCTTCTGATTGGTTGGGGATAGGCAAGGCGATGGGTGATAGAAATTCAAACTTACATACTCACCTTTAATCCTGTGATAATTATGTCACTTTCTGGGCCTTTAAGGAGGCTCATTATGTGACACTTAGAAAACAATGTCATCTCATTCGTGCGCATCCCCTGGAAGTTACACAATCTCGCTGACTGCCTCTTCCGTTTCAAATTTCAGGAATTTTGGCGATGCCCATCAGCAAACCCTCTTCCCTCCCACTGCTCCACGTTCACAGACATGCCACTGTAACAAATTCGTCCATAGAAGAATTGCTCCAATCAGCGCACCTGTCTTGACCAAGAAAGTTCCTTCTCTTGGAATCTATTTTTGGTGTCTGAAAGCGAGCATACCCAACAAGGGGTCCGAAAGGAAGCGGGTCTCCTTCAAGAACTTTCTCTCGGGTTTTCAGTGTGATCAACTGTTTTGGGTAGCCATATTCTCTAGTGCACTATTTAGCATACCCTGCCAAAATAGAACTCTTTTATTCAACACAATTGTAATTATTTTTTCCTGTTAATTGTTGATTATGTAATCATTCAATCTAGCATTTCAGGCCATACAAGGACCAAGTTCTCCTACTCAATGTTGACATTATCTTTGGAATATGCAATTTCACACCGACAACCGTCCCCGCTCTAATTACTGTTACCCAGGTTTAGGACCCCATTCCAGTCAGTGCAAGCTTCCAGAAACTGGAAGCTGTAAAAACCTGGAGTGCAGTGTACTGACTAGTTCTGTGTGAAGACAGACCTGATGTGCTTTATCTCCTTTGTAATCAGTCAATACCAACCGATGTTAATACTACTTGTTATTCATTGTAGTTGACGTACATTTGTGCATTAAATCATGCCTTCCCCGTGTCTTAGTGAAGTCTCTCTCTTAAAAACTAGCATTTGTGCTTTGGCCTGCAATTTAAACTCTCACCACATTTCAGCCCTCTTCTCAAGATGCTGTATAATTACTGTTTTACACTCTAACCATGGTTGGAATGAGGTTTAATTAGAGTATTAAACAAAACCATTATTTACCTATGTTTGCTTATATCTTTATACTGTCAAAGTAAAAAAGAACTGTGTAACAGTTAGACAATTATTTTACTTTGACAGTATAAAGATCTAAGCAAAGATATGCAAATAATGGGTTTCTTTACAACTCCAATTAAGCATCATTCCACCCATGGAAGAGTGTAAAACAGTAATTACATATCCTAGCTGTTAGACTTTAACCCCTAAATTGTATATATGTATTGTATATATATATATATATATATATACTGTTTATAGATATATTAATTTATGTATTTAGAAACAGTCACTAATGCATTTCCAATGTGTGTTGCGGTGGAATCTTGATTGACAGTCGAGTGGTTAAATCAGTAGCCATTTCTCATTACTACATATGGATTAGTAGAGGCAAGAAAGACATGATATGATATTATCTTAAACAGTGTAAAAGCAAGATTTATATCGAATACAATTTTTTAAAACATTTCTAAAATGCTTAAACATTCTTTACATATAAGATCACCCAATACCAGAATTATTGATTCCTCTCTTTTTATTTTCAAATTCTTTTACATAGTGTGCCACTAAATATGAGTCCAAATGTCAATCAAATACATAACCAGGTAATTAAACTTATCGCAATAATATGGACATACACAGGGGAGTCTTTGGATAAGTTTTGTTTACTGAACAACAGAAATGAGAGGGAAGAGATGGAAAATAATGCCGGACAAGGGAGAGGAATAGTTGGACGAGGGAGAGGACCAGTGAGATGAGTTGCTGGACAGAGGAGGAGAAGTTGGAACAGAACAATGGTGAAGTAGAGGTTGGGGTAAGGAGTAACAATTTGTGGTTGGTTCCCTGATGTAGCACTGTAAGCCATAATCATAGACCATGTAATTCAATAAACTATGGTATATCCCTGAGAGAAGCTAGTGTCCAGAGAAAAGGGTCCAGCTTACTGTAATATCAGATAGTCGACCGTGGCTTCCATCCAGAGATTTCAACAAACAACGTTGCAGATAAGTAATGCATTTCACACTTCTATCATTCTGTGTATTCTGTCTGTTGTATTCGATCAACTGTATCAACTGTTGCTTTGTCTCCCAGTGACTGTGGGCCACCAGTCAGAAGGAAAATACATGTGTGGATGGTACATGTATTATATTTTTGTTTCTCTAGTATTGCTCACTGGCAGCCAATTGCTAATTGTTTCTAACAAAGCTTTACAGTACCAATCTGTCAGATTTTATACCTGTAGCCCTACATTCTATGAAGTGAACATGACTCATTCACTGTTTAATAGTATGAGCAAAAAATGCACACATTCAACACTCAAACATGTAAAGTGATTCACGGTAGAAGAAAACTGAATTTCAAATGAAAACTGAAAAAAACTTTGCAATTCATACAGGCTGCAGCAGGGCTTCACAACATACGGCCCGGCCAGAAACTCCACTCTGTTGAGCCAACATCTATATTTATTTTGTACATAGGCCAGTGAAGAAAATGTATTTTCACATAGATACGTCGAAGCAAAAGGCATAAGAATGTCCATGGCGGGCTATTCTTGCTCAAATGATAGGCTGAACTCATCCAGTGTTTTTGTGGCAAAAGAAGTCTGTGTGGGGGTGTGCACTTGTTGTTTTAAGAATTTTGAAAAAGTGTTTCAAGTCTAGGTCAATTCTTGTTAACGATTATAAAGAACTGCAAACTACTAGTAGGTTTGGCTGGCATAAGGCTGATAAAAAATAAGTGATGTTTCATTTTATCGATTTAAGTAAGCTTTGCCAGCAATTCTTAAAATAACGTATTCGCATTTGTAGGATACTATAAATTTGACTGTGAAGCTATAAAGGAATACTTGACTGTTCAGTCTAAGCATTCTATCTACAGAAAATAGCTCTTTCCCCATACTTTTTCTTATGAGTGGTGTACTACATTTCAATGCAGTGAATGCAAGTGTATAGGTTAACCTTTGTGATATAGAAGATGATATCTTAGTCTAATTATAGGGCCTTCTGTACCTGTGTTTTCCTGCTGCAAGAAGTCCAAATCTTTGCTGTTAACATTTGAAACATTTTTATTTTTACAATTTCTTTGAGTGATTTAGGTATGTTGCAAATATATGTTGTTTACCAGTATTAGATTAGATTAGATTCAACTTTAGTGTCATTGCACAGAGTACAGGAACTGAGACAACGAAATGCAGTAAGCATCTAAACAGAAGTGCAAAAGAAGCAGTAAAATGCAGTATACTTTTTTTATTTTTTTATTTTTTTTTTGCTTGACCTCAGTGCAGCCTTTGATACCATAGATCATAGTATTCTCCTGGATAGACTAGAAAATGTTGCTGGAGTTAAGGGAACGGCCCTCTCCTGGCTCAGGTCTTATTTGACTGATCGTTACCAGTTCGTAGATGT
>JAVQJS010143441.1:0-15924 GCA_036024795.1 Galaxias rostratus | reverse complement strand
CGCTCTATGGTAAAAAAAAAATTAGCAACAAAAAAATTGCATTTCTTCTGATTAACTGAACAAATATAAATGTTTCATTCCGTTTATTAAACATTTATCATATAGCTGACATTATATATTTGTTAAATGTACAGTTTAAATACTTAATGTTGAGGATTCTTTTACGAAAGCAAAGTTTTAAGGAAAACATTATTATTTCAAATACATATAATCAATTCTGATCTATATGTAATTATTAAAATACACAAATTGTAGGTCTTCATTTGAGGTACATTTGATAGTGTTGCTTGGCTCGTGACTGACGCTAGCGCGAGCCCTTTAGCTCGCGAAACGGAATGTAGCAAAGTTCTTGCAGCCGGACACTATTTTGCATGACAGCTGCAGGAGCAATTGTCCATTATTTTATTTGGATGATACTGGCCTACGTTGGCCGTTGCAAGGTAAAACATGTAAACGTCCCTTTTTGAATCAGTCTGGTCTGCCATTAGCTCAAAGCTAACCCTTAAATCCATGCAGCTCCAGAAGTCGCATTAATGGTGAGTATTATACCAACATTATTTAAAAGAATCAATTCAGAGGCTTATTATATTTACATTTAGTAGAATTCACTTTTAAAATATATAATATGGCTCTCACTGAAAAAAAATTCCAATTGTTTTGCTTTCATGGCTCTCTTAGTCAAAAAGGTTCCCGACCCCTGCTCTAATCCTTGGCAACATATCACCCCCACCCTCCTTAATCTACATTGGCTTCAAATCAAATCTTGCATTTCCTTCAAAGTTTACTTCTCACCTATAAATATCTCCATGGACTTGCCCCTTTCCAACTCTCTGATCTCCTTCAACTCCTATTTCCCCTGCAACTCTGAACTCTGACTCCATCAACATTTTCAAATCCTACCTCAAAACTTGTTTTCCTCAGCCTACCGCTAGCTTGTTATCTTTGACTTGTTATTTTATCTATATGTGTAAGTGCTGTATATACTGTATATGTGTATGTTTATATGATAGTGTGTGTGTGTGTATATATCTATATGATGTTGATGTATGACGTTCCCTTCTTCTATGCCTTTTGTTTATCTTAAGTTAAAGTTATATTATGCCTTTTTCTCCACATACTTTTATACATTGTTTAGTCGTCTATAACTTGGACGGTGACTTTGAGTGTCTAGAAAGGTTCCTATGCATTTTATTTATTGTTATACAGGTGACAAAACAATGCAAGACAAAGGAAATGTAAAAATCTTACATTTGGGGTCCTTTAATGGTAGACCTACCCCCATTATGGTACGTGTACAACCTGGCTGGTTATGCCAGTGTAAATGTTTTTACTTTAGTAACCCATTTAAAATGTTCTAATGATAACATGTATAAGCAAATATGCCTCGCTAATTCTTTTTTACTATTATACTGTTAGGTTTCTGACCCCTCTCTACTTTAGGTAAGCGCCTCGACAGATGGATACCATGACAACGAACACGTTAGCCCTAACAACAACGAGGAAGTGTTGACAAACAATCTGTTACGGGGTAATAGTCTTAAATAGTGGCTCAAGATGGAATAATAGTTTTCTTTTAATGAGAAGGGAAAACTTATTAATCATCAGCTATGTAGTTGGCCAGCAAAAATGGAGCGCATAGCTGCAGTTCCATTAACTGAGTTAACTCCTGATGGTTAACTAGCTAGATATTTCCGACGTTGTCTACTTCGCTAGCTATCTTTTCATTCGTTTATTATTATTTATTTATTTTAGAACAGAATGGCTTCATACTTGAAAACAAGCCTGAACCCACCAGTTGTACCGAAACCACAGGGTCAAACCAGCAAGTGTCTGTTGAATAATTTACCGTCTAAAATTCCTATCACTGGAGCAGCAGAGGAGAGCAAAGGTATGCGTGAAAAGAGGATCATACATTTTGTACTTGTAGCCTATATGAAATATATAATTTGAACATAGCATGCAAAATGAGAAATTATGAGTATATCATTGAATTTGTCTGGCATGCAACTTTGGCATCAGCAAAAGCTTTCCAAAATGGCAAATACAATAAGAGTACGTCAATGTTATTGCATGTTAGCTCTACTCTAGTACCGGTAGTTGGCCTATCATACCTAAAATGTATACAAATGAATAAAAAAAATTAAATGACAGAAATATGTGTCAGTTGAAAAACGAAAATGTTGACAAAATAATAGGTATATTATTGTACCTAACTGTTATCGGAATAGAGATATGGGTTAGGTGTTATTGTTTAACGTTTTTTGTGCAATCTGTAAAGTGTTGAAATTAGGCTGTAAAAAATGGCCAATGTGAGCATTAAATTATTCTTTGACTTCAGATGAAAAGCCTTTGCCACTACTTGTAGTTTCAGAATCCAGTTTTATGATATCAATTTTGACCCCTTGCACTCTCAGCTTGTATACTTGTATATTTTGTATTCTAAATTGCTTGATTTTCACAGATATTTTTTGGGTGGTCATATATACAGCAGTGGCAAACACTGCATAACAGAATTGGGCCTTTGCTACCACCCACAAAAAAATCTGAAAGAGAAGCTGACGGAAGTGCAGACCAGACATCATGAATGTTTTTTCAGAACTCGGCAGGATGCCATGAATCTGAACCATTCCCTGGGGGAGGACCTTTTGAGAAGTGGTCTACTGCCACCAAGAAAATAGTGTGACCATCTGAGAACAGAAACTTTGGGATCAAATGTATCGGAGGCGGGATGAAGGGCAAGACCATCGGCCTGGCGTGGATTAAGAATTTTGGCTAACAGGTCAATGAATTACAATTTATGGAGGTCTGTCCAGATGGTAATTTGATGCCTGGTCTTCTCCAACCAGTGGGGCTACTCTTCCAGAGCCAACTGTCCAGTTCTATGAAATAGGTGGTACCCTAGAGGCATTGAAATGTCATCTACATCAACGGCATGGGTTACTGGTTGCGCACAGTGATCGGGTTTAATCCTTGTCCACCCAAGCATCTCAACAGAAAACTCCTGCATCGGCAGGAGGGGTATATATTTTTGTGAATCCCACCAACAGGCCCTCTGGCAGAAAATATCTGGCCGTTCTGTGTGGAGTTTGTATATTCTCCCAGTCTGGCATATTCTCCCAGTTTGTGGGGGTTTCCTTCAGGTACTCCAATTGCCTCACACCATCAAAAAATATGCTCCATCCTCCTACCAATTCAACACGAATCAGTGTGTTTGTCCGATGTGCATAAGCACGTCTGCTGGATCGGAAGAAAATAATGGACAATCTCCTTGCTTGTTGCAGTCTTTTTGAAAAATAACAATTAGAGGATGTCAATCTTCTAATGTAGAGAACAATAGACACATTGTTGAAACATGCCAAATGGCGTCTTAAGAATTAATTGATTGTTGTGTTTGGTTGAAATCCCCCTTTAATTGTTTAATTTAGATGATCACATAAGCTGGATAATTCTGAAAACAGGTTATAATGTGTGTGTGTGTGTGTGTCTGTCTGTGTATATATATATATATATATATATATATATATATATACATTTTATACATATATATATATATATATATATTTATTTTTTTTCTTAACAGTTGATCTGCCAAAGCTAAAAGGCTATGATTGCTCCAATGAAGTGCATCTGCAGAATGATCTGATACCAGATGAACTGCTGGCTACTCTGATTTCCACTGTTTCTCCTCTGGACAGACTGGGACCACCCAAGCTAATCAAGACCCCAAAAGACTTTAAGGTGATGACTCCAGGCTCTTGCTGCACAGCCACAGATGTTTTTCAAGCATTTCGCTTTATACAGCTTAATAAGAATGTTAGTTTCAATTTCAACATTTGTCTCATCTTAGCTTAATAAAACCATGCTGTCGATATTGTTTATTTGGATCCCGACTGTTGCCAATTATGAAGTTGTTTCTGCAGTATGTTTTGAAAGAGTTCTTATCTTCCTAAGTCCCATGGAATCCGGCGAACGGATGCGGTCTGGCATCATCCAGTAGGCCGCAAGAAATATAAGTACTTTCTTGATCAACCAACATCCTTGACTGGAGCTGGCAGGTTTGACTACGTATCTTTTTGTCTCAAGACGTTACTTCTCTATTTAAGTCAGTATCTTGTTGGTATAAAAAAACTTTATAGAAAGAGGACATATCAAAGCAGTGGAATCTAAATACATTTAGTATTTCGTCCTCATCGTAGACACAGTGTTGACGTAATCTAGTGTTTGCTGGCACAGGGACGTCTCATTTCTATGTGATGCCATAGCATTGGAGAAGGAGAAGATCACACTGCCACCCATGGGGGAGGAGGGCAGCGCCACCCACACACAAGGCAGTCACAAGGCAAGCAAGCCTTGAACAAACACTTTATTGGCAGCTTGTCAATTCTAAACTAGTGATTTTCTCATTTATCATTGATGCAACCTAACTTCGGTGTTTCTCTTATGTACATTCTTTAGCTGCGGTTGCCAGATAAATATTGCCGCCATGGCTTTTTAATTTTAGTAAATGTCTTGAAGTCACATTACATAACATTGTAGTGTTCACCTTACTCATTTCAAATGAAGGGACCTCTGCTCCACCAACCGGCCATCTTTATTTTCTAACTTAGGCATTCAAATTGAATTGGTCATTTTAGCTGCAGCGTCATGGGGTATGTACATGGCTCGTACAGTCTGTAATGGTAGTCAACAGTTGTCATTACAACTAGAAGTATCTAGCACATCTGCAGTACCTAGCGTTTGTAAAAAAAGTATAAGGCTAGTATTAGGCTAGACAACTCCAACCGCTACGATGTTGTGTTAATAGGACAATTCAAAGCGAATCAAATTGCTCTCTATAGCATTTTCAAACAGTTTGAATCTCCAGAAATATAACGTTTTTGTTGGTCTGAGCCTATTCAGTAATTCAAATGTAAACCTTGTTTCACAACCTCCACATGTCCGATAGAGCTCTGTCTAATTCACATTTAAAGCGTGCAGGTTTTTTTCTTGTATGAACAAATCCTTAACTTAAAGCAGTTTGATTATAAGAAAGTATTATTTATCTAATATGAAACCACTGATGTACTGATTTAAGCATTTGTTCTTAAATGGATAAATAGATCTTTGTTATTGTTAGTAAGGTTGTATTGTAATAAAAACCAGCCTCTGAATGATGCTGAACTGAGCTTTGTTCCAAATGCTTGATTTTGGTAGAAGTCTTGATGTTTTCTTGACTACTTGTTCCCATATTTTTTCAAGGTCAAACTTTCGTATACACCTGTACCTACATGACTTGAAGTGGAATAGGCAATCTGTGAACAATTTGTTTTTTATTTAATTTTTTTAAATACTTGCTATATACGTGTGTTGCTACTAACTTACCTTTAATCCGTTGGTTGAGGTGTCCAAGGCCTTTGAAATATTCTCTGAATGTTATTTTATCCAAAGCACTGGAATAACTGCTCTCACAAAGTTTCTGTACCTTCACTTTTTTAGGACAGCGGTAAAACAAATGCCATTTTCTATTCTAGCTTACTAGATAGTGTGTTTTGGCTTAGAAATCAAATGCTGGATAATGTACCTTTGTTTTTAACTAGGAGGGGAGGGGCTCAAGGGAAGGTCCTATATGCCTCAACGTTTTCTATTGAAAGAATTACCTTCTTGATAAAAAAAATACATTAGTGATGGCAACTACAATATTTAAATATTCTATCGGGTTGCATGATAAAAATATTTGTGACGCGAGACCCTTCTCTGAGCATCAACGGCAACCTCTGTGTGATCGTCTATATGACAGGTTCTTGGAGCTCTTAAGAAAATAAGTGCCCCCCTAAAATGCTTGCAGAAACACTGCTAAATTGTTTATTTTATGAGATATGAACAGATATATGCAACTTACTCCTAATATATTTTGTACTACCTCTAACAAAATCCTTTTTTATAAGAAGTGCTTTTTGCTGATTTTCTTTAGGAGATGCGACTTAATGAGAGTCTGATCCCCGATGAATATCACATTGTGAAAAACAAAGGGGTGCAGGGACTGGAATGCTATGAGGAGTCAGTTCAGATCATTACACTTTCATTCTGTCTCCCTCCCTCTTTTTCTTCTAGCCTTTAAATCTAAATACATGAATACACAAAAAATATAAGCAAGTTAGCTTGTGTTTCCCTCATTTTCAGTAAATTCACAATTTTTTTGGAGGATGAGGAAAAGATGCTGAAAGTATTCCCATCTTTGTGAGTGGACACATGTAATCCTTTCTAAAAATGTTATACAATGAGACACCCACACTAAAGAAATTATGTTTGAGCTTTGAGGCAATACTAAACAAAATCCAGATAAAAATTGAATGATGGAATGTAGATTTGGCAAATTGTTGCCCCCTTCATTGTGTTGCCAGGAGACCCAGTGGTAGGTTAGAGGCTGTGCAGCTTATGAAAGTCATGGATGCCATGCTGGATAAAGCTGGGGTCAACCAGGATCACCAAGAACTAAGTGGCCTCACACAGGTACAGATACACTGGGTTGGAAAGAAGTCATAATAGGATGGTATGATCATTTTTAAGCAACAAATGTAATGCTCAAAAGCATCCTGCATGTATGACGTTTGTATGCAAAAGAAATTCTTTGTGGCATCCACTAAATGCACTGTCCCCTCCCCTATCTGTAGATGCAGGGCCTGCTGGAACTGGTACGGGTAGAGCAGAACATTTACAACATTGTGTTCCATGAGCTGATTCGACAGGTCAGTGTTGACTGCGTGGAGAGAGGACAGCTACTGGCAAAAGTCAGGTCTGTACCACTGACCTTTGTTTTCCACATTTATTATGCGATGCAGTGTCAGATGCAGCACATATTGTTACCAGAAAGTCATATTATTATTATAAGGCCCATTTTTTGGCACCTTTTCAACGCCCATAGTTGTGAGCCAATAGATTCCTTTCTGGTCCAACATGTCTTGGTTATTGCAGTTCGTTGCTCTTACATACTGCTAAAGTTATAAAGTTATAGTATTATATTTTTAAATAAATCAATAAATACATTAATTAATCAATGAATAATAATAATAATAATAATACAATATATTTTTTTATATATTTTTTTGCCCCACTGAAATTAATGGTGAGAGAGTTTCACTGGCTATATTAGCCCCATTTTCCGGCACATAAATATCTGCATTACTGTTCTATAGCAACGGAAAAATATCAGTTGGAAAGCCACGGACTCAGTGTTAATTTTGAAAGTATTTTTTATTTAGTTTTTGTATTCGTCTTTACTTAAAATGTTTGTTACCTTTTAGTCAAATTTTGGTCATTTCAGTTTGTTTTGTTAAAGTTAAGATTTGTTCAGTGTTAGTGGGTTTTTGTTTTAGTCAAATCTGCATTAATGATCTGCATATAGTCCTGACTTCTAAGCGGAATTCATAATGGTTCTGGTTTACATGGACACCTCTACATATAATTAAGCAACCACTTGCACAGTCAGCGAAATGTGGCGCCGGCCTATACAACAAAAAGGTAGTGGCTGATGTAATCATAACTATCAAACGCAATCCAGTCTAGCTAAACTGAATGATGAAGTAGGCAGCACTACTTTGAATGTCACTGCTTCTAAAAGCAAAAATAGGCACTATGACATGTAAAAATTTCCAAATGTTATTGAACCAGAACCAAATATAATGTATATTTACTTTTACCTTGGGAAAACAAGGTTTTAGCTAGATTTGGAGCTTTCACAAGGCTACGCATTAGCTTTTTAAAATTACACTGTAATGGCCTGGCATTTGCTACAAATTGTGTGGACATACACAAACAGGAAAAAATCTTCATAAAAAAGAAAGCTGCAAGAATGCAAGGGAAATTTGTGTTAGGTGAATAATCAAAAAGTAAAATAATCAATGCCTTGAGAAGGCAACTTATTGGTGGGCTTCTCTGTTGTACACATTATCAAGTACAACTGAAAATTGAGCCTCCCCTCCAAATGGGCTACTTAAATAGATGAAGTAGCCCAGTTTGACGGAGAGTTTACTTCTCATGTTCTTAACTAAATGCATATTTGGCAAGTGCTTGCAACCCCTCCTAGCTCGAAACACACACACGGGAGACAGCTGTTTCTGTTGGTAGTACTTTTGTACTCTTTTATTAAAGTTTTGTCTTTTTGAGTAACAATCACCGTCTCGGTCTCTTCACCTGCGCTCCTCCTCGCCCTGGCTTCCGGTCCCGCTTTTTTTAAACCCCAGGCTCACTGTTGAAAGCAATCAGAGGCAATCAGCGCAGTTATTCAATTTACAGTCATCTGCGCTGATTACCTCAACTTGTCAGTTGTGGCGACAGATCCGAGAGCCGCTCCTCTCAGACTCTCTCTTTCTCTACAGCCGACGCTCAAACCACGCCCACCCTACCACAGCATACTTCTCAAACACATTATAGCATTGTCGGTGAAAGCCTGATTTTGTTGAAAATTAAATAAAATGGTAGTACTTCATTGTCATGTGCCACCATTACATTATGAAGAAGATGCACTGCCATCCACGACAATAAGCCTTCTTGTCAACAAACATGGTTTAGACCACATTCAGCTTGTGCTCCGTGGGTAGGTTCTGCGTGCTAAGGTGGCCAGTCGAATATCTGCGATGCATCACATCGTGTTTTTGCAGCGACATGCATTTCTTGTTGACTTTCATATTTCATTTTACATCTCCTTATTGCTTTTTCTGATTTCCATTGTAGTCCTCCTATGTATGTAGTTCCTCCTATTTATGTCCCCAAATGTATGTAGTAATATATTTTTTTATAATTTTTCCTTTTAATTTTACATTAATGTAGCTGTAGACAGTTTCTAATAAGAGGTGGTTTGGGCTGCCTATACAGTTTGCTTGCTGTAATTATGTTTCCGAACCATTGCAAAGAAGACATGCAGGATGGTGGCATGACAAACAGCTATACTTCAAGTGTGGGCATCTTTTTCAGATTTTGTGATGCACTTCCTTGTTTTTTATAGTCCTTGTCTCCGACACAGAGAAGTTTTATATTTAATATATTGAAGACTTTAAAAGGTTTGATCTGACCAGCAATTTTTCCGTTCTCTCAGATATCACAATTTACAAACTGTCGAAAGTTATCGATAATACGTTATACAAAAAAGTGGCCTATAGTGGCTTGAAAATATCACCTTCTAGGCTTATCTAGGCCTATGTGTGCACCAAAAGTGACACTCCCGCTAAGCTATCAGTCATGGGTTTCTAGTCAAAAAGTAAGCATTGTAAGGTATTGATAATACATGAATACAAAAAAGTGATCTATAGTAGCTTTAAGATTCATCTTTCCTTGTCTTTTTCAATATGCAAATGATGGGGTGATGCTATCACTTCCTCTCCTTCCTTGCAACTGCTTCCCACCAGACCTTTTCTGAGTTTGATCGCTATGACGGAACATGAAAGCACTGTAAAAGGAGATATCCAGCCATTATCAGAACCGCTTATCCTATGCAGGGTCACGGGGGGGCTGTAGCCTATCCCTGCTGACTACGGGCGAGAGGCGGGGTACACCCTGGACGAATCGCCAATCCATCGCAGGGCTAACACATAGACATACATCCACTCACACACACATTCACACCTATGGACAATTTAGAGTCATCAATTAACCTGCATGATTTTGGACTGTGGGAGGAAACTGGAGTACCCGGAGGAAACCCACACTAACACGGGGAGAACATGCAAACTCCACAAAGAAAGGCCCTCAGGTGGGAATCGAACCCAGGACCTTCTTACTGTGAGGCAACAGCACTAACCACTGCGCCACCGTGCTGCCCCCCAAAAAAGGAAATATATAATAAATAAATAAATACAGTATCATACAGAACCAATTGAGTTTGGTAAAGTGCAAAGGAAATGTGAAAGAAAATATAAAAAGCATTAAAGTAATGTAAAATTAAATATTACATTAAATAAATAGGGGAATTAATGCAAAGGTAAACACATTCAATGGTATTTTGTTTATTTTTTAGTTTTTTGAATATATCAGTATTTATTTTTTATTTTGGCAGCTTTAGACCACACTATTTGAAACCTCACTATCAAGTAACATACCTTGGCGTATTGTTAGTTGGCGGCGAAATTAATAAAAGAATAACGAATGCCTCCCACAAATACTTTCAAAGCCATAAGATTACTGGACTGCACCCTCTACATGATGGATCAGTCTTGTAATCAGGTATCTTAAAGTCGTTGTGGTATTGACACCACATGATCAGCAACAAGGGGTTACACATTACCAGACATTTCACAGGGAGGTATCACTGACGAGTTTCCAATCTAGTTTTGTCATGAAAATGTGTCAGAAATAGTTTTACAATTGTGTTGTTATGAATGTGGACTTTCACATGCTGATACAGTTCAGTGTCAAATATATAAATAGTTCTTCTCCTTTGTCATTACGGTTATCAGTATGAAATTAAAATCACCAGCTATAGCTAGCTATACAATACAAAATTCGGAAATATTTGATGGTAATTCAGTAATGTTTTTAAAGA
Organism: Galaxias rostratus; assembly: GCA_036024795.1. Classification (NCBI taxonomy): domain Eukaryota; kingdom Metazoa; phylum Chordata; class Actinopteri; order Galaxiiformes; family Galaxiidae; genus Galaxias; species Galaxias rostratus. Next base: position 5,411 of record JAVQJS010143441.1, on the reverse strand, counting down.
AGTTGGGACAGTATTTTGGTGGCCTGTAAACAGTGAAAAGTAGAAAATGTGACGAGCATTTGATTTACTAATCGTTAAATAGATAACATTTTAGTTTATAGGCTGGTTTCAGACTTGTTAGGGTAGGCTCTATCTGCTTTGGAATGTTTCCTGATAATATTGATATTGTCAATTAAGTTCAGTCCCTGTAGTTGTAGAGAGAAAGTGTTTAGCCCAAGAACTCTCCTGAATAAATTAATTTCTCCCTTAACAGTTGGCAGAAGTCTACTGATAAATGCTTGAAGTTTTAGCTTGTGAAACTAAATCTAAACCAAAACTAAATCTAAACCAAAAATTCACTAAAGTCCTCCTTCAGGAATTTGTATTGCTCTCTGTGAATAAAGTTTAATCCTATATGCAGAATAACTAGTTTTTGGTTTCTTTGACAAAAAAAAATTATAATGGGAGGAATGCCATCAAACATTGCTACTGAGAAAATGTTTTCATTGTCTTTCCACTACATTTCTGATACTAGAATCTCCAAAAACTAGCCGGTCAGAAGAAATTCTGCTCCTCTGCACTTGTGTCATTCCATTTAGAGCTTATCTTAATCATGTTTAATTAAATAATCGAATGGATTTATGGCAAAATATGTTCTGTACAACTGTATCCCACATGTAAATCCCATGTCCATTCCCTTGGTGAATATTGTCATTTGTTTTTATTGGGGTAATGCTGAAAGAAGGACCTCAATATAAACAGTGTTGGCTACTAGCTTTGTGTATATCCATATCTTTAAAAGAATATCATTGAAAAATTAAAATCTAATAATATGTTTGTTTATCCAATCATATGAGAACAGAAGATTATGAGTTTTCTTGTGGCCAAGTTCGTTTGCAGCGTACAACCGTTGGACACTAATGCTTCTACCAGTGTGGAACAGCATCGTGTAGCAAAGTTGTGACACAGAATATGTAGTGGAATAAGACATTCCATTTTCCATTTTTGCTACACAGCCTGTCTTAGCAGAGAAATATTCTTCTGATGTTAAAATACCCACCATAAGGCGAGAACAGTGGCCCTTTATCTATAGAAACATCAAAATTAATCTGTTGATGACCATTTACTACATTCGAAGTCAGTGTTTTTGTTTGTCAAGTGCACAGTATAACACAAGGTCATTCTGAGCAAAGAAATTCCAATGACAAGCCAGGCAGCAACTACATAAGGAAAAAACTGTTTGTGAGCCAGCCTGGGTGACTGAAGGCTTGAAGTCTCAAAAAGCTGTTTGAAGTACTTCATGATGTGGATGTCAGTGCTACAGGGAGGTAGTCATTCCAGCAGGAGATGGTAGATCTCTTTGGCACAGGAACAATGATAGTCTGTTTGAAGCAGGTGGGGACTGCAGACTGGTTCAGTGAGAGGTTGAATATAGAGGTGAAAACCTCCGCTAGCTGGTCGGCGCACGCTCTGAGGACACGGCCTGGAATGCCATTTGGCCGTGGTGACTTCCGAGGGTTTACATTATAATACCCTGCTGTTTCTACCTTGGACTCACTTGCTCCACTCAAGTCAAGGAATGTTTCAGTCTCCCAGCTTACGTCCTGGTACACCACTGAGCTTCGTTCTTTGAAGGCTAAAGTTTGTCAGCTGGAAAGACCAAAACATTTGTCTCACTGTTCATGTAGAAATCTACATACCCTATCAACTCATATGAGGATGCACTATATGATGCCAAAAAAAGAAAAAATCTGGTTACATAGATACGGGTAAAACTGATCCTAGAAAGCAATTTAGCAATATTTGGATTTTTTCCAATCCAACTCAAAGCTAATCATAACCAGCTCTAGCCCTCATCCATGCCAGCCATTCCGCTGCCGGTTTGATCCCTTGAAATTACCCTTCCTATTAAATACAATCTCTACACTTTCATGCCTGTTAATGATGCATTTATCTCTGCTCTGGTCACCCAATCAAAATCTTCTACCTGCACACTTGACCCTATGCCCACCTACCTAGTCAAGACCTTTCTGCCAATTCTGTGCCCCCTCATTGTTAACACCTACACCAGGACTTGCTCTGTTGCTACAGAACTTAAGATGGGTGTGATAACCCCTATCCTTAAAATGTAGGGTTTGGAACCAGAGTCCCTAAATAACGATCGGCCTATTTTCAACCTTTCATTCCTTAGCAAAATCCTGGGGTGCACTGTAGCTGCTGTCCCATATGTCTCATCATAAGTTGTGTGAACCTTTGCAATCTAGGTTCCGGGCCAAACACAGCACAGAAAGAGCTCTTTCTTGTCCAGATGATCAGTATTCTTTACTGGGCAGCTGACTCTGGCAACCTAACTCTTGATCCTTCTTGATCTCTCAGCAGCCCTTTGACACCATATGTCACAATATCCTCCTGGACTGCCTGGATAGACTCCTGGGAATCACTGACACTGCCTTGGCATGGTTCAGGTCGTACAGATCTGGCAGGGACTGTCAATTGGCTCTAGGAAAAGCCCAGTCCTCCCTTGCACCAGTCTGCTGTGGCGTACCGCAGGGCTCTGTCCTGGAGCTTATCCTATTCATTATCTACATGCTTCTTTTTCGAATAATTTGAAAACATGGACTCAATTTTCATTGCTATGCAGACGATACCTAGCTCTACATACATACTAACCCAAGTTTTTATACAAATGTTTCTATGTATATGAAAGTACGCTTATATACACTGTTCAAAAAAGAAAAGTATAACTAAAATAACACATCCTAGATCTGAATTAATGAAATATTCTTTGTTCTTTACATAGTTGAATGTGCTGACAAAAAAAAAAAAAAAAAAATTATCAATGGAAATCAAATTTATCAAAATTAAAAATTAAATTAATAAGTTAAATTAAAAATGAAACACTACAGGCTGATCCAACTGATGTAATGTCCTTAAAACAAGTCAAAGTTTTGTGTGGCCTCAACATACCTGCATGACCTCCCTACAACGCCTTGGCATGCTCCTGAAAAGGTGGTGAATGGTCTCTGGAGGGATCTCCTTCCAGACCTGGACTAAAGCATCCGCCAACACCTGAACAGTCTGTGGGGCAACGTGGCGTTGGTGGATGGATCGAGACATGATGTCCCATATGTGCTAATTTGGATTCAGGTCTGGGGAATGGCCGGGCCAGTCCATACCATCACTGCCACTCTAGCCACATGAGGTCTAGCATTGTCATGCATTAGAAGGAATCCATGGCCAATCACACCAGCATATGTTCTCACAAGGGGTCTGAGGATCTCATCTCGTTACCCAATGGCAGTCAGGACTCCTCTGGCGAGCACATGGAGGTCTGTGCGGCCCCCCAAAGAAATTCCACCCCGCACCATTACTGACCCACTGCCAAACCGGTCATGCTGGAGGATGTTGCAGGCAGCAGAACGTTCTCCACAGCGTCTCCAGACTCTGTCAAATCTGTCACATGCTCAGTGTGAATCTGCTTTCATCTGTGAAGAGCGCAGGGCGCCAGCGACGAAATTGCCAATCTTGGTGTTCTCTGGCAAATGCCAAACATCCTGCACGGTGTTGGGCTGTAAGCACAACCCCCACCTGTGGACATCGAGCCTTCATACTACCCTCTTGGATTCTGTTTCTGACCCTTTGAGCAGACACATGCACATTTGTGGCCTGCTCAAGGTCATTTTACAGGGCTCTGGCAGTGCTCTTTCTGTTCCTCCTTGCACAAAGATGGATGCAGAGGTCCTGCTGCTGTGTTTTTGCCCTCCTATGCCGTCCTCAACGTCTCCTGATGTGCTGGCCTGTCTCCTGGTTGCGTCTCCATGCTCTGGACACTACGCTGACAGACACAGGAAAGCTTCCTGCCACGGCTCACATTGATGTGACATTCTGGATGAGATGCACTTCCTGAGCCACTTGTGTGGGTTGTAGACTCTGTCTCATGCTACCACTACAGTGAAAGCACCGCCATCATTCATAAGTGACCAAACATCAGCCAGAAAGCATATAAACTAAGAAGTGGTCTGTGGTCACCACCTGCAGAACCACTCCTTTATTGAGGGTGTCTTGCTAGTTGCCTATAATTTCCACTTGTTGTCTTTTCCATTTGCACAACAGCATGTTAAATAGATTGTCAATCAGTGTTGCTTACTAAATGGACAGTTTGATTTCACAAAAGTGTGATTGACTTGGAGTTTTGTGTTGTTTAAGTATAAATGAACAGTCTATCTTATGTTAAATGTTATATCGTGCCTTTTTTGTATTTACTTGCATATACATGATTTAACATTCTATGGTATGTACGGTGTCCTTGACATTGTACCAAACTGGTGACTAGATAGGCGCCTATTAATTAAATGTAGTCTTATTATCGTTATTATAATTCAGACCAATTACCTCTGTGGTCTTCAAAGCAAAGGCAAGCATATCATGCCTTTACTATGCATGTATTGATTTTACTATTAGATTTATTATCTTTTGGGATTCCGTAAGGGCGTAAGGGGTTCCGTAGGGGTACCGTACCATGTCTTTTCTCAGTCCCCATAAATATCTATCCCTGCAAAACAATGGGGAAGTTACCTATTGTTTAGTTTTTATCAGTGACCAAAAGTCCTCTGTTCCAACTAAAAATATTTTAGTCTTCTCTGTGGTTACTAGACATCCATGTTACTTGTTGAAAAGAATAGGAGTTTTAACCCTGGTGTTGTGGGAAATTGTCCAATCTGGGCCAACATCTATCCTGGCCACCGAATCATCCCTTCATCTCCCAGCTAGCCAGTTAATCCCCTGCTCGGCTCCTTGTGACTCCCAGTAGGTCTTAAACTGATGTGGTGAGTAAGTCTGGTATATTTTTCACTTGGATAAGTCTGCCTCCAACAAGGGCTGTTTCAAATCAAAATTTTGAGAAAGAGCCTAGCAAACAATCAAAAGCCAAGGCTTGTACGAGAGAGAAAGAGAAAAGATTAAAAAACAATTCATCAAAGAATCGAGAACGGGTTTCAATCCCAACTTTTTTACCCTAAAAATTTCCTCCTCTCTTTTTATTTCCCTCATTCTAGGTGTCTATATCTACAAACCATCATTAAAACAAAAATAGTAACAATTATTGGAAAATACAGAAAGTACTGAACAAACGGACTCCATGCCTTTGACCCTCCATCCCTTCACTGTGTTTTATTTCAGACAGAGGTATGTGTCTTTGCTCGATCGTATTCCCAGATATCTGAAAGGGCTCCACACAGAGACGCTGGCTCAGAGAGCCTTGGACCGCAGACTAACTGAAGAGATCATCCGCTTCAAAAGCTCCGTGGCTCACCTCAGCATGTGAGCATACCTACCTGTGATATGCACGTAATTAATGTTTGCTTAAGTGTATGTATGTATATATATGTGTGTGTGTGTGTGTGTGTGTGTGTGTGTTCGGGTGTGGGTGGGTG
>JAVQJS010143427.1:0-12589 GCA_036024795.1 Galaxias rostratus | reverse complement strand
ATGTGCGTGTGAGAGATTGTATGTCTATGTGTCAGCCCTGCGAGGGACTGGCGATGGTGGCCAGGGTGTACCCTGCCTCTCGCCCGAAGTCAGCTGGGATAGGCTCCAGCTCCCCGTGACCCTGCATAGGATAAGCGGTTCTAATAATGGATTAGATGGATGGATACTTACAGACAGAACAATAGACTGGAAGTACTCCCTGTTCTACATCCCTTCCATTGCGTCACTAAGGTGATGGGTGTCCAGTGCCAACACTTACCTTTTAATGTGGGTAAACAGTGTACACTTCTGACAATTCTCTGTACAACAATGTCCAAATGCTTGTTAGAAAAAAATTGAAAGTGAAAAAAGCATTAAAAGGGTCTATGATTGTGAGTATTAAAAGTTTTCATTTACCGAGAGGAGTTGTAATCTTGTGCTAGATAATAACCTTTTTTACGTACATTTTGGAACTAAACTCTTTAAGCATGCATCATCACAGACATGACCTTGCTTCTCATTGGTCTACCATCCTAGTGCTGTGTTCTGTGGACTTGAGAGGGGAGATGGGTCTATCCCTCCACATCGGGAAGACCAGGGAAGGCTCTGTCTGTGAGCTGAAAATGAATTCTGTCATTCAGAAGATGATCGTTGTGGGCTCGGGGACCATTGCTCAGCTGTCTTTTCAGGACTGCCCTCCGGAAGAGCTTGTTCTGACAGCCACTAGAATTATAGGTAACCCACACCTATGCTGTTTAATTGACTGTGGGTAACTAAGTTGTTAACCTTTTGAGCAGTGAAATATAGATATCTAATAGATCTAAAATCTTGCTATCTGTGCAATGTGTGACTAGCAATCTATTCAGTCAGGATTAAAAACGCACGTTGTCAGGTCTTAACCAGGTAATTTAGCGACAACTCACAGAGGGACTAAATCACGCACTAGTCTACGTTGTCCTTACCATCTTTGCAAATATCAATATCTCCGCAGAATGTCATAAGCTAAGTGACTGCCTCAAAGATCCTGTGCCTTTGACCGTGCCTATTTTGCCAAAATGCCTGCCTGTCCGCCTTAGTAGTGTGACTTGGGACCTCCGACCTGTTTTTCAAGGCACAGTGGAGCTGCTGCCCCCCAATGGTCTCAGGCATTCTCTGCCTGAACATCCATGCAAAAACAACATGGTAATCAGTGTTAATGAGGGCAACGGCACGGCCATCGGCCAGTTCTGCCCTGAGGGCGCCATAGAGAAGCTCCAGGTCCACGCCAATGTTACGGTCACAGCCTCAGCCCTTGGAAACACCTCGCTGCTATCAACTCTACCAATATTCAACTTCAGATTCATTAAGGAAATAACAGGTAAAAGTATATGTAACAATATATACTGTGCAGTTTTTTTATTTTCATTTGTTTCATATAAAAAAATATGCACTGTGCATTCTCAGCATTAATTATGATTTCAAATCATTTTCTCCAACACATGTAGAGCGGTACATATTCACAGTGTCTCTTCCAAAAGGCCTGCCTGTCCTGCTGGCAACCCCTAGCTGGCCGGCAGGGATGAAGTCTTTTTCCACAGTGTCCTGGATCATCTCCGTGCCCCCCAAGAAGGAGGCCCACCTACTGTTTGTGAACCTCAGCCAGCCCAAGTGCAGTAAAACCCACACCAACATCATGGTTCAGAGCCAGGGTTCCCTGGAGGAAATGTACAGCCGCAGAGAAGATGAGAAAGCGGCTGATAAAATCACCGTCCCAGAGAACTTCTACCTCAACATGACCAACTGCAAGCCTGAGAGGGGAGTCTTCAGTGTGGTGACTGAGATCACCTTGCACAACAGCAAGAGTGAGGAGGCTTTTGACGTCATCACCAACCTTTTTATAAGCCCCTCTTCATTCATTAGTGGATAACTACATCACATGATATCAAATTTACAGTAGTATTATACTGAAAGTGAAATTGAACACATTACTGTACTGTTTTATGATTATTTATTTAGTTTAAGAAATTTTTAGTAGGTTAGGTCAGAACGACGACTGTTAATACATAACTGAATGCACCCGGTAAAAAATATTATAAATCAACAATAACCTGAAATATTTGTTTTGCAGACCTTTTCTTGACTGTCATATTGAGTGTCGTAGCTGTTCTGCTGGTGTTCATTGCCACTGTACTTGCTGTGGTTTTTGTGGTGATGAGGTAAACATTCAGCTTAAGATGACTGCTTTTAGCTAAATTATTATCATCTAATGTGTATTTATTATTAACAACTTTGCAAGTACCAATCAGTTTGTAATATACACACTCCTTTTACAATTAGAGACATGTCCTTGATCTTATTACCTTAAAGCAACTTATGGTTGTACTGAGGTCAAGTCATTTTGTAAACGAGAGTCTCCCTTTCTGGTTGGGCAGAAGGAAGAAGAGGTTGATGAGTCATCAGGTGTCTCTCTATAACGCCTCCGGAACCGCCATCCTGCCTGGGCTCAATGGCTTCCCCAGATCACGCAAGGACAACGGGTCCCACGTGTACGCGTCCATTGAGGACACACTGGTGTATGCCCACCTCATGAGAGAAGGAACAGAGACCGAGGTCCACGGCGAGGTCGATGTGTATCGGGAATTTACCGGACCCACAGCGGGTGGACCAGTGCTCGGCGCGGTGGCTGAGCCTCCAGAGATTGGCGTCTACCAGCCATTTGTACCCTCAGCTCACCAAGCTCCCCCACTTCCTAATAGACCTCTAAGCCATGCCAGAACCATGGTGGACGTTGAACTCTGTCAGAGCGATGGACAGGACACATTGACACTGAATACCTAGCAGGGATTTACGGTGGAGCTCAATGAAATGCACTGAAATGAGAAAACTAAGTTATAGGAAAAGAAAAGCCTAACATTCAAAATATAGCTGCATGGCACCTAGAGTACATGATTATCAGTGTGGGGCCGTCCTAAACTTATATGCCAAGAAGGAATCTGTGTTTGGACATTTTTATGATGACATTTTATAAACCTTATCTTAGTTGATGTTATGGGCAAAAGTGCAGTACGAGTCTATGAAATCCATGTGTTACTGATTGCTTCTCCATTTAATTATTTGTTTTGTTATTAAATGAGGCGACGCCTTTGGGAGCTTGCTCAGACGGGCAACTTTGGCAACAGCTATTCGCCACGTCACACTAATCAACCACTCCCACATGATTACTGTTGCACCATGCTTTCGTCTATGTTGGTACCATGCTCACTGCTGTTCATGCTCACTGCTGTACACACAGTAGGCTGCAGCACACCCACCTCCACCATAGGCTCCACTGCTCCATATCAGCCGCTGTCTGCCCATTGTTGTTCATTAAGTGTTTGAATACAACCTCTGGAGGTAAAGCAATCCAGAACAGCAGATAAACAGTTAGATATATCTGAAGTTGTCCTGACTGAAATGAACCTTTCATTTAAGATGAATTTTTGGTTTTAGAATTTGACTCATTCATTATTTACTTATCTGGGCTGGAACACCCATCAACACCGATAGTTAACCTGTCACAAAGACAACAGTCCAATACCTTAGTTCCTGTTTCTGATGGGTTTGTGTGACATGGACAAAAGGGAAATACAAATACCCACAGGGTACAGTTGTTTTGAATAAGAATTTATTGGGAAAATTAGCAAACACAGCCAACACTTAGCCCATAGACATTGGCCACAGCAGAAAAGCAGTGGTGTATATGCAACTACATGAGCACATTGCCACTTTAATATATTAGATGTAACACAAATTTCCATTTATTCAATGCCACCATAGCTTTTATTGTGCATAGCCAGGTACTACAATCATTTGAATGTTTAAGCCTCTCTTCGAGTAGTGGACATGTTGAAACTAATACAAGTTGGTGAACTAGCTGTATGTTATAAATGAAAGATACTGAACATGGTCAGTGCCCCTCCCTTTTAAACTATGTTGAACTCACAGACAGAGGCTTTTTGATCACGGCAGTTCTCATCAAACCACTTGCCGTTTGCAGTGGTGGAGAGAGCAGCACAGTTCTGGCCCCGCCCTCCGTCAGGTTGATGAGTGATTTCCGTCTCCCAGTTCTTAAAGCGTAAACCGCCACCTGTCATATCTACCCAGTTGCCGTCAGTCACCATGTCATTAATACCCAGCCAGATGGGTTCCTCGGGACCAATGCTCTTGCGTACGTAGTCATAGAGCTGATCGTTCTCATCACCTTTCAGAGGGGTGCTCAGGGTGCCCCCTTTGGCAATGCAGTCATCGTAGGCCGCTTGGTAGGTCTTTTTCTCTGCATCAGCCAGAAAACACTTGCCGAGGACCTTGGTGCCTTTTAGGCAAACTGAGGGAAAGGAAGGTAGAAGTAAATGGGACTATTGCAATGAAGCCTTTGGGACCTTTGCTCTATTTTTAGGATTGGCATGATCATATGTGTGTGCCGTTAAACAAACAAAGGTCTTATGGTGCAGGTGCTTACGAAATCAAAAAGGAGCTGGTACACACACACACACACACACACATAGACACACATAGACACACATACACACACACACACACAAACATGCACCATAAGAAGTGTATTAATAACAAGGTTCATGTTCATATTTACCTGTTTGTAAGGCTTGATTCTCTTTTAATATATTCAGCTCTTGCACAATGTCATCAATCTGTTTCTTCAGCTTCTCAATTACAGCATTGTTGGAGTCTTCTAAGAAAACCAAAATAAACTCACACAGAGAAAATTGAAGTTTACCTTCCCTAAAATGCAACTGTTTCAAATCCACCAGATTATACTTCAAAACATCAAGCGCTTGCTCTTTCTCACTACTCATCTGAACAGCTAGAGCGTATCCTACCTTTATTTCCATTTCTTTTCTTGGAGGTGCTCTGCTGAAATGTGGCGTGTGCAAAAAGAGCAACACACAGCCACATGCACACACCTCTGGTCCCCATGGTCTTAGTCAATTAATTGTTTATCCACTAGGCAACTACTGTTTGATGTGCTGCTGATGACCCACCATAGATCCAGCTTTGTATGATGGACAAGACTGAGTAAATTCCAATTGCTTGAAACAGCAACAGAGGGCTGAGTGAGGAAACAATTTGGAAAAGAACAACAAATGTATTACAGATGTTCAACGGACATCTGTGTTCTTGCTTCAAATATTCATGTGAAATGCATGGCGAATTGGACTGCCTAAGTTTGTGCAGTACATTTTAAAAACACCTGCTAAAGCAAGGTTGATTGACTCCAAAGCTCCGCAAGCCAATACTAAAATGAACAAATGGATGTTTAGCTAGTACTGTACTACTTTATTAGGAGGTGATCCAGTAGTTCACTCTTAATTATTACTCAATTAGGTAGCATCTTAATATAATATTTAAGAGTATTTGATAGTGACATGTACTTTTATACAAGTCTACACACCTGTTGGATGTACATGGGCGTTTGCTTTGGTCTTAAGACGCAAATATTTTTTCAGTCAGAAGTACTGGTGTTCAAGATCTTTGCAGTTAAATATGTTTGCCAACAGCTGAAGAGGATTTTAGATAATAAATTTACACTATGGGTGGCATGTGTTGTTTCTGTATCTAAAATATATAATAAAACAGAACCAATTGGAATTTAATAAGAATCACACTCTATCTAAACACACCCAATTTGATGAGAAACGCCTGGTCATGTGACATCAAAAGAGCATTAAAAGCCTTTGTTTACTGTATGATTGTATGATGTATTGCTGCATCTGTATTACAAATTGCCTAAACTAATAATGTTACTCAATATTGACAGTAGTCTGCTAAATGAGGGTGACCACAGCTGCTCCTGTGTTCCTGGCTAGACATCAGAGGAGCTGTGTTTTTGTTCATGGTGGCCATGTAGCCAGAGGTTGGTCATGCTTTGGAAGCACCCCAGACTTCGCATCTGGCTCCTTTTAGCAAGCGGGACAAAGCAAAGCACAGCGGATACGTGGCAGCCCTTACATAATAACCCAAAAAAATGTTGAATCGATTATTTGTTTGTATCTTTGTGTTTCTTTATCTATGTGGAAAGTCTTTAGGCCTCTTTTATTTGAAACTACAACTAAAATATAAAAAAACTGTTTATTAGCTAACATTCAATTCTTCTTTTTGTTGTTTGTTAATGTATGTTAAATATTTGCACATGGCAAATCTGAATCAATATACCTAATACAAACAACGAACATGCAAAATGTATAAAGGTGAAGGGTTTCCTTCTCAGGAGTTGTATAACGTTGTGTCCCGCCAGCTTTGTTAATACTGTCATGTTCAGTGTTTTTCTGTTATGTTTTGGGACACATGTCTTGCACATCCTGTTTTATCCGTACTCGCCTTTCCCTCGTTTAGACCCAGACTCCACCTTTGGCGTGATTCTCCCGTGGTGATTGCCTCCCCCGCCCCGTAGTGATCTCACCTGTGTTCCCTTACCTCATGTATAAGTAGTCCTTGTCTCCCTTTGTTCTGTGCCAGTTTGTCTTGTTCAGTCAGCTCAGAGTCAAGTCTTGCTTTTAGACTTCCAAGCCGATTCCAGTCTATGTTTATGTTATTTCCTCCTAAGTGAATGGTTTTTGTTTCATGCATTTGTACTTCCTCCATTCTGAGTTTTTGAGTTACCTCAGTAAAGTGTATTTGATACTTTCCTTCCTGCCTGTTGAGTCGTGTATTTGGGTCCATCGTCAGTGTAAAGGCAATGACATTTAAAGCTTGGTTGGTAACTGTTTTACGTATGTGGTCTGAACTAGAGACAATAAAACAATGACCTACATGAAATCACTGAGGGGTGTATTAGAGATCAAACCTAAACAGACACAAAATGGCATCCGAGCACTCGTAGTTGTGGGACACTAATTTATTGAAATTACATATTTACAAATAAATTAATGTAATTGATAAATAACGTTTGTAGCATTTCATAGAAAATAATTTATTTAAAATGTACAAAAATGCAGGCATTGACAAAGGCAGCTTGATCTTGTAGAAATATTATAATGCCATCTCAGTGTATATTTCGAATGTTGACAAGACAGGTCTAGGCAAATGCCTTTGAATCAAAGTTATAGCCAATGCCTGAGAACTGCCACAGCATGTGGGTCATAGTTCAGGTTACTCATTTAAATGCATAGTTAGTATATTCAGTGCTGCACCATATCACGAATACGATCAACACATTATGATCATGTAATGGTGTTGTTGTGCATGGCTAAGGTGACCTGAAAATAAGTTTAAATCGTATAGCACAGTGGTACGGCCACTAGGGAAGCGGTATTGACATATTATAATACATTTTAGTCTGTGAAGTTCGTCTAATCAAATATTGTTCAATAAAGAACACCTTCAAACACCTCTACTGAATCATAATTTCTATTGCACACGCTCTATTTTCTTCTCGTAGAATACCCTCTGGAGTATACCCTCTGGAGTATAACTTTTCTTTTCATTCTAAACATGCTAGGTTTCCAAGATCACTGTCACAGACGTAGTAGTTAGTTATTCCTTGTGAGCTTTTAGGATGCTTTGTTTTACACTGCACGACACACACAAAAACATAGAAACTACATGAACAGCTACAATACAGCAAATTGGCAAACACTCTAGGCTTGTGAAGTCTCCATGCTCAATGCAACAACACATTTTTATAATAAATTGAGGTATAGAAAATTAAAAAAGGAGCAACTTGAGGTAAAACATGCGACAAACACAATTAATGAAGTCTGCTTATTGTTTTTGAAAAGGACAGGTCTTTGTTCATGTTGCTTGTTGCAGAGGATAATGGATCCTTTCATCAAGGGTATCCTAAATGCTTGGGATCATCCTTCTGTGTTGGGCAAAGCACTGTGAAAGAACAGGTGGGTGAGCATTAGCCATAGAGAGATTTGGGGCACCTGGCTGGCCAAGGAAATGCTCTTTCATGGGTGCTGTGGTAAACAGACAGATATTACATTTTGACTGATGGAACGGGGAAAGGATATACACCAGTGTTAGTAGTGTTAAGAGGAGCGAGGAGGTCGACTGGAAAATACTGGAGAAGGTGAAGTACACCAGTGATGCATAACAGAGCTTGCAATGTGATGCTACATGACAACAATCGCTAAACATAATTAAGCATAATAATCCCTGAATGTTACAATGTAAGAACAGAAAAAAGGCACCAGACAACCCTAAACATCTGTGTGAATGACATGTGCGATGTAAGTGCAGTCTGCAAAAGGAGAGTAATATCAAAACGTAGTAGTTATTGAATTGCAGGGTGTGCATATACTAAGTATGATGGAACAAGCTAAAGTCTACGGTCGTGACATATTGTGATTAGCACAGTCAATCTACCATGCCCTAAAAAACACCAGGGAATAGGGGTGAGAAAGGGAGGTGAGGGGGGAAAGGTTGCACTACTGCTCATATGTCACAAGAGGGAGCACTCCCACAGTGAGCCACAACACCACAACATTCACATCTGCTGTGAATGTACAACAAACCTCTATGTCCATTGCTCTGACACCAGAGCTAAAGAGGACAATGCAGCGAGATGGTGAACAGAAAATTAAGAGTCAAGAGAAAGAATAGATGGTAAAGAAAAAGCATCTTTTTCTTTAAAAGAAGTACTTAAGTAATAGCGTACATTGAGAAGCAGAGCAAAGTCCAGTGGCTGTTCGGGAAAATTGATCTAGCATTGATCTTCTGTCTGCTTCCTGACAAGCAGGACATGCTGTGCTATAATAATCTATATACACTTCGCAACCAAACTACTGATCTAATTATAATAGTCTATACGATGCGGTAAGGATGTATTAAGGGTGTTTGTTGGGAGTAGACACCTTTGAGAATGTAGTCGGTCAAGAGGCTGGGAACCTTGTCACTGTTGTCCTTCATTGCTTGTAGAACTGCAGCATCAGCAATCAGAAAACATGTAAGAGTCACCAATTCAGCTTCAACTAATTCAACCAAGAGTTTACCAAATCAACTTCAAGCAAATCAAAACAGTAACACCAAGTGTAGGCGGTACCACTCACTGTTGGTCAAGACCTGCAGGTCTTCAACTGATGGAGGACCTCCTTTCTTTTCATAAGGTATCACTGTGGTTAAATACTGAAATACATTCGGAACCGGAGAAAGAGGCGGGCAGTGACAAAATGAGTAATTGTGGCGTGGGGTATCGAGGAAAACGATCATAATACCAAAGTTCAAATCGTCAGTGACGCAAGTCTATTCCACTGAGCATATCAAAATGGTTGCACAATTTTTTTCACCACAAACCCATTATGTTTGTTTCTACAATAGATGGGAATAAGGACAAGCCTGTGCAGTGAAACAATGACGCACAAATAGAAATGGACTCAGTGTGGGTAACTCGTTACCGTAACAAAAAACACACAATTCTGACGTTTACTTTGTAGGCTAAATCAATAAACATCAAAAGAAAGAGAAACAAAAGTGAGAGAGAATAGTGAATAACCTGACTTTCACCGCCCCCACTTCCAAAGGTTTGACGGAAACCATTTTGAATAGCAGTGGAGAGACCCTCTATGCTGAAGCGCTAGAAAGGAAGGATGTGCAGAAAAGAAATGGAAGGAAGAAACAAAATCAACAGGAAACTTGAGGAGAAGACCATTATAAATATGGAAAGAAAGGGGAAATAAGAAAATGCTTTGAAGCTTTTGGTGATTTCAATTCAACCAAGAAAATGGTGGCTATCATACAGATATAACACATAGAAGAAGAATATGAGCATGCTATGCAAAGCTTGTTTGACGACTAAATGAAAAGAAAAATATTCACTCACTGTGCCAAGTGTGTGTGATCTCCCTGATCTACCTTGTGGGGCTGCAGCCCCACTCTTGAGTTTTTTCTTTTTTTTCAGTTGCTCCCGATGCTCCTTCTGTCTGTTTTGCACGTCTATGAGGACTGAGATGAAGCTGTTCTTCACCTCTTTCTCAAAGTCCAGCTCATCTCGAAGGGCCAGGTGCTGGATCAACTCTTCAGAGAACCTCCTGATGGTCATCTCCACCTCTTCCAGCCGCTCATTTAGCTCTGCGACAGACAGGGTTCTTATGCCTGAACATGCACAACAACACACACACAAACACATAAATATAGACACACGCACACATATATATAATTATTTCTTACTTCTAACACATATGTGTATACATTTAGATTAAGGGTAAAACAAATATACTCTATTTTACACACTACGATTAATAGTCTCCATTGTTATTATACGCCATTTCAGCACACATGATCACAATCAGTGGATACCTACTTTCTCCATAGCTGTCGCTGGTGTTAGAGCCATGTGTGTCGAGTGGAAGCATAGAAAGGTCTGACTGTAATGGGTTCTGCTCCGCCTCTAGGTCAGGGGAGTTCTGCATCATCTCCTCTATCTCCTCAATAACCTGCGACACAACAGCAGGAAGTGAACAGAGGGTCAGCACAACACATGCGGTGTCTCGGCCATTCCACGCACCGATGTCCGTTTCCTCCCACCATTGCCCGTGGTCTCCTAATTCATGTTGCAAATAACAAATCAAGATACTTGCTGGGTTATGGTGTACCTGTTCTGCAGTGAAGAGTGGCTCGTCACTGAGACAGGAGACAATGATGGAGTGCATGTCCAGCTGTTCCCTTAGCTCCTCATCGTCTGACTGTTCTGCTGTTACATCACCAAGTCCCTGGCCCCAGAGGGGGAGGGGATTTAATCAAAACACTAAATCCTGCCACAATGAATTTGAAATTTGAGAGATAAAGGGAGGGACTGAGGTAGATGAAGAGGGGGAAGGGGGGAAGATTTAACTCACGGACGTCTCCTCCAGGTTTAGCGTGGGGACATGAAGAGAGCGTGTTCGTGACTGCTTCCAGTCTACTGGCATCACGTTGCCATAGTTGTCTGTGAGAACATTCCATATCCTGTAGTCGCAATGATGAAAAGAGACAGCGAGTACTATCATCCACATGTCTGAATTAGCACACTTGCAGTTTTAAGCAGGAGAACTGAATAACTATAGCAGCACAGCAATGTTAGCTGTAAAAAAACATTTCAATGGTCATTGGCATGTCCTGTTCATTACCCTTCAAACATGCAAACTGTGTGACACATTATGGATAATTTGCATTGAATTGGGCATTGATTTGCCACTGATGTCTTTAAAGAATAAAGAAAGATAAGATAGCGGCACGGTGGCTCTGTGGGCACTGTTGCCTCACAGCGAGAAGGTCCTGGGTGCAATCCCCACCTGACCCAAAGGCCTTTCTGTGTGAAGTTTGCATGCTCTCCCCGTGTTAGCGTGGGTTTCCTCCGGGTACTCCGGTTTCCTCCCACAGTCCAAAAGCATGCAGGTTAATTGGTGACTCCAAATTGTCCGTAAGTGTGAATGTGAGTTGTTGTCTGTCTCTATGTGTTGGCTCTGTGATAGCCGGCGACCGCCTCTCGCCCTGTGTCGCCTGAGATAGGCTTCCGCGACCCTGCATAGCATAAGCGGTATTGCTAATGGATGGATGGATGGAAGAGTAAAGATTACCAAACAACCCCATCATCCTCAGATGGGATGCGTTGAATTTGTTTTGTTTAGGTTGAAAATAACACTCAGGAAGAAAATATTGTTGAAGTCAATATTATAAATGAGGGCCACTTCATGGTGCACACACTATGAAAGTGTCAGACGGTTACGAACTCCACTAGACCCTCCTCAGGAGCAAATATGCCCTAATTATAACTGGACTTATCTTTCTCATGTCAGTCAAAAAAGTATTCCCAATTACTGTAATACATCCTCCATATAAACTAAAACAACCACAGAATGGCAGTTGGTTTTGCTGAGCAAAGGCCTCAACTTTGTAAAAAATTAAGATATCAAGAATTATTAAGAAATATTAGGAATTAAGATAAGAAGACTAAATCTCTAAATCGTGGGTCACTTTCTGACCCTACGCTGGAATCCAATTTAACATTGCAACGACGAAGGATAAATAATTGAAAGAAGGATGACGGTCCGGCCAATAACAACAAACAAAGTAAAAAACTTTATATGTAGATATGATCATATACAGATATGAGCAATTAACTAGGCTACTTACACGTCAGTTTTCAATAAAGCTTCCTCAGAAAGGATATTTACTGGGGCAATGATGTTTGTTTTGCTGTTATAATTTTGAAAGCACACGGACAACTTGTCGTCGAAATCGTTAACCAGATCCTCCATCGATTTGAAACAGCAAATTTCACCCGAAAAGCTGTTGTTTAGTTCGGTTAGATCCTCTAGAACCTCAGATGCCTCATCGAAAATCATAACCACAGGTTTTTTTGTAACCCCCTGGTCCAAACCCTTTTTAAAATCGTTAAAATCTTTCCACTCATCATCGCAATGCGCTAGGGGCGCCGCCATGGCTGCCGCGCACGGAACACCATACGCCAGTGATGAATTATTTACGTGAGCATGGAATGTCAGGCCTCAGCATCCTTTCTTTCAAAAATGCGCTCATTCGCTCGCTCACTCACTCACTCTACCGGTCACTTTGCAAATAGCAGCACACACACACACACACACACACACACACACACACACACACACACACACACACACACACACACACACAC
>JAVQJS010143404.1:0-14709 GCA_036024795.1 Galaxias rostratus | reverse complement strand
TTTTAAGGATATTCCTTCTCAGACTTCAGTGCTGAAACATGACATTAAGCTCTTAAATGACAAGCCTATTAAACAGCGAGCTTATAGGGTCAATCCGATGAAAAGACAAATCATGAGAGAAGAGGTTGAGTATCTTCTGAAGAATGACTTTGCTAAACCTAGCTCCAGTCCCTGGAGTTCCCCTTGTTTACTGGATGCAAAGCCAGATGGAACTCACAGATTCTGCACGGATTTCCGCCGAGTGAATGCAGTAACTGTCCCTGATGCCTATCCTCTACCTCTCATGGATGATTGCATCGATGAAATTGGTTCAGCTAAGTATGTTAGCAAGCTAGACATGCTGAAAGGGTATTGGCAGGTGCCTCTTACTCCTCAAGCTTCTGAAAAATCAGCTTTTGTGACACCTGACTATTTCTCCCAATATCCTGTCATGCCGTTTGGCATGTGTAATGCTCCAGCCACCTTCCAGAGGCTCATCGATTTAGTGCTTGGAGATGTACCAAATTGCAAGGCTTATTTAGATGACATTGTGTTGTATGACACTGAATGGAATTCACATGTGTCAACCCTTCGAAAGGTCCGATGCAACATTGACTTTAAACCTCTTAAAATGTGAGTTTGGGAAAGGGACTGTTCAGTATCTAGGTAAAATAGTGGGAAATGGCCAAGTAAGACCTGTGGATGCGAAAGTGAATGCCATCACTACATTTCCAATTCAGTCAGCAGTAGGTAGGGGTAGTGAGCCAGGTGGACAGGGATGGAGGACAAAGCTAGGTCCACAAGGGTCTGCAGGGAGTTGATCAGGTGGAAGTTGATGTTGAAGCCTGAAAGGCGGTGCCGTGCGGTGGGATAGATGACGGCCCAGTAGAGGACAGTCACAGTCAGGGCGAGGGCGCCCTGGGCCACATGTAGGAACCAGTGCAGCGCCAGGGAAACCTTTAGCCATCCAGGGAAAGGAATACTAGTCCCCTGACAGCCTGCAGAGAAGATTTTATGAGATTTGCCATACACCACTATGCACACTAAGGCCGCTGAAAATCCAACTCTACGGTATATTAGACTTCCGATTTGGGTACTAGATCATAATTAGCCATTCCCACCTATTTCATAGAGAGCTAAATGTGTGGTGCGTCTAACATCTTACCAGGACTACTCTTGCCATGCTCCGTTTGATAGAGCCGCCTCATTACAGCATGGGCTGCAGCCAGGTTCCAGAGGGCCATCAGGTAGTACAGGCCCATCAGGATATAGGAGAGGTGAGTGAGGAATATGAGCCACTTGGGGGTGTTAGAGTGCAGACCTGCGTAGAAACACCAGGCTAGTGTGTAGACCAGCATGGAAAGCCGGTAGAGCAGCCAAGCCCATAATGAAATTTTCCACTGTGGAGAGTACAGAAGACTTTGCAGGTTAACTAGTCCAGTAGGAGAAATAGGTTCTCATGTACCCGAATGGCATTGTTTCAATGTCAACTATTGTCCCGTGGGGTTTGTTTGGTGGCCTTCTTTAATTGATGTCCATGCAAGTGAACAAAATTGCTGGTTTTCATCATCTTCCAGGAGTTATCTTCTATACAATTACCTTTTCACCTAAATAATTTATGATGTTGTACATGGTATCATTATAATCCATTACCATCAAATTGTAGGGGCAGGCTTATCTATTCTGTGTTATTATAAATATATATAAGATACAAAGTACTTAATTTGGTAATGGCGGAAAACAAAATGGTCACCATGGTAACAACTTTTTTTTTTCATTTATGAAAATGTTTCGAAACCCCTACCATGCAAAACACCTGGAATGGTATGAACATCAGCTAATCTTTCCACTTGCATAGACATGAATTGAAGATGGCTACCAAACAAATCCCTGGGATATTAGTTGACCGTTGCAACATGGACAATTATGACCTAGACACTCTCAGGATGCTTTAAAAAAAAAAAAAAAAAGGTTACAAAATAATGCCATTCAGGTGCATTGAAAATTGGACTACATTTGTTATTGTGTAAAGCAATGGAGGGAGACAAGTTTTAAAAGTGTTACTCTAGTGACCCATTCTCCAAACAAGGTTGTATCTCATGTGACATGAACAGTGTTGACTATCCTGCTGATGCATGTCATTAGCAGTGTGGATCACCTTTGGCTGCAGTAGTAGCTCCGGTTCTTCAGAATACAAGTGCAGTTTCTGCACTGTAAACTCCTCTTTGAAGATTCGTGTCCATGCTGCTCCCATCCCTCCTCAAGTTGATCTTTCAATACAGAGCTTTATAACTAGAGGTGAATGTATAGGACAGTAAGACAAGTTTCCTCACAAGAACTGTAAATAACCGACATTACCCATTTCCTCATTTGAAGCCTGTTCTTGAAAGCCTCATACCGATACCTTACTTCTAAGAACATTGTGACGGGAAATGTCAAACTTTACAGTACAGTGCCACATGAACTTACAAAATGGTTTTCAGGGACCCTCGATCTACTCAAGTTGAACAACTGATTGTATTGTTTTCGTCAAACTTATGCTCCTGAACAACTAGCCTGTCTGTGATCTGTACTCAGCTGGGTCATGATTAAACATGTCAGAAATAGAAAACGGCTTTAAGCTATTCCAACTTCTTTGTACAGTAAAGAAAATATATTTTTAATTTAGTCACAGAAGTGATGAATAAACAGATAAGCGAATTAGAGATTTTATCTCCCAAATGTATTGCATGGATTGTCAAAAGTAACATTACCTTGTTTCAGACTAACTTGGTATCAGCAAGTTCCTTAAAATCATTCCTCTGTACAAGTGTTACGTAACCCTACGAAGTACACAAGGCTCAGAACTGAGGGGGCGGAGTTGGCGGCACCTTAAATTAAGGTAAATCAAATTAGGGGGCTCCTTCACTGCTTGTGGACAGAAAATTGGACCAGATAAAAACTATTACAAGAAACAAAGAAACATGTATGAACCACTTGGCTAGAATATTAAACTATTTCCAATTTAGTGAAAATAAACAACCACCTCACCTGTATTTGTTGAACGAGTCACTTATTTATTTTCTGTACAATACAATTCCTTCATAAAAACTGTACAGTTCTTAACATGCTGCCAAAATTCTCTACACTGAAAGCAAATCTAATGGAAGGAGCAATTTCAGGATCAAGGTAATGGAACACAAAGACAATCTCCAATGTATATTTACATATAAATTACATTATTCACCGAATCAGCGGCTTCCCATAAAGACACTTCATATTTCTCCCATTTCTTTTTACAAATGGCAGTCTTGAATTCGGATGGCATAGTATTGCATATTAAGTCCCCTTCCTGTTTCACGGAGGGAAACATTCTCTACAGCGAGGCCTTCTCTCCGCCTCCGCGGCTTCATCCAATATCCTGTCCGTTTCATGGAGCGGAGGAGTGGATGACAGCCAGGGGGATAAGAAGGGAGAAAGTTCCGTGGCGGTCAAACAAGTGACCTGGAAGGTGACTGCACCAGAGCGACAGAGGGGCAGCTGTTCTTCCACTGGGGGCTCACGCCAGGCCAGGGCCTTCTTCACTCCATTTCAGTGAAACGAGCAAACATGGCTTTACGCACAGCGTCTTTGTAGGTGTCAGATGCAGTCAGGTTATAGTTGCTGCCTTTGGTACCGAGACCAGCTCCCTTTGTTCTAAGTTGAGCCTGCAAGAGAACCAAACCCACATTACAATCCTTTCGGGTAATGGTGTCAACTTCCCTATCTTATTCGGTTCCGAAACCTGAGTCACTGACTGGGTGGAGCTCCTTTACCTGAATGGGGGCAGTGATGCCCTGCTGGTTGCGTCCTAGGCCCTTGCCTTCCTGCCAGCCCATGGCCTGCAGCATCTTGTTGCCGATGTTGTCACTGTTCAAGCCGTCCTTGGTGGGCTGCTCATAGCTCCTGCAGGGAAACAGGAAATTAATTCGACCATAGCAACAGCTACCGGTGGTGACGGCACATTTGATACCGGTCTGTATGAAATTTAAAAAGGTGACGTACACAACTGGTACTGGCTGAGCAAATTTCTTCTTTTTTGGTGCAGGGGGTTCAGGGATGCCATATTTCTCTCTCCGCTCCGCAGCGCGATCTCTGTATTTCAACTGTTTACGGAGAAGGGAAATTCATAAACCCCACTTCACACAAGTCGCTCCAGTGGAGGAATACAAACCCTCAGAAGGGCTGTTTCCCAACTAAGTGGAGTGCTTACTTCCGTCTCTTTCCTCTCCAGCTCTTCCAGCTCAGCCTCAGTCAGCTTGGACCGAAGATGAACCTCAATGTTTTGCTGGAAAAGATCGAAACACAATGTTTTTACACCCCAGTCATGTTTTTACATTCAAACGTAGCCTCTTCGTTCCTGACAGTGAGAACTATGAATAGGTGGTTCGTGCGCTGCAGCAGCACCTTGTGGAGGTCGGAGAGCTGCTGGTGGCGCACCAAGGCGTCCTTGTTGGGGAACTGTCTCCGGCACAGCAGGCAGGCCATCTTCTTCCAGTCCGTCAGCTTGTCCTCCTCGCTGAGATCGAGCTCCGTTGCTCCCTCCTCTGGGTCGCTGTCCCCAGTGTAGGCTGCCACCAGGGCACACTAATATACACACACACACACCGACACAATTTAGAGCCCAAATCCTGGGAGTTCAGGATTTTATCTGAAAATCAGGATTAGGTGGCAAGACAAAATACCCTGTAGCAACAGCAAACCCTCACCTTGGTGGCAGCTTCGACAGAGCTGGGTGGAGCCTCCTCTTTCTCCTCCCTCACCATTTCTGGCATGAGCCGTTCAAAGCCCCCAGTCTGCTGTCAAACCCAGAACACATCAGGCTCCTATTCAGGCCACGTCTTACAGCAATTCAGTTCAACAAGGGTGCACTCTGAGATTAGTATGAGACGGAGGACTGGAAACTACCTTTTTCTCAAAGAGCGTGAAGCCGGCGTCGGCTGCCGCAGCCTCCCTCTTCTCCTCGTGACTGATCGGGTTGAAGCTGCTCTTGAAGTTGTCCTTCTGCTTGTTCAGACTCTTTGCCCAGCGCTCCATGTCTTTAGCAATCTGGAGAAGCCAAAACAGAAACGTCCTCGGTTTCAACGAATGACGAGTCTCGATAGCTGACGTTTGCAACTACGGAACAACTTCAGAGCGTTTGCAGAAAAAGAAGCTGACATCTGTACCTGCTGAGCAGTCTTGCTCTTGGGCTTCTCTTTCTTCTCCTCTTTCTTGGTCTCTTTGTTGTTGACCGACTCCCCGCTCTGCCCCGTGTTGGCGTCGGCCGCAGCAGGGACGTACGTCTGCTTCTCGCTGTCCCAGTAGAGGTACTGCTGTGTCTGGGAGTTGTAGTAGTACTGCAGGGAGCGACAACGCTCGCTCAGTTCAAGCAATGCATGTTGCTTACACATCTGGTGCTTAAACAGAAAACAACAGGCGTTCTGGGTAACTGATGAGCGTACTTACATGTGTGTTAGGGTCATAGTAAAGGCCGGTTTGAGGGTCGTAGTAATAACCAGACGACTCGTCATACTGATAAGTGGAGGTGTCTGGAACTGAACACACAAAAACACAGAGATTAACAACAGTCCAACAAGACACGACGGGTACCGGCTCCTTCCTAGAGGAGACTTGAACCTGGTTTCCCCTGAGGCCTACCCGTGGTTTGGGCTGTTTGTCCGGAGGCTGCCAGTGTAGCAGAGGCCGCCGGTGCTGGTAGTATTCCAGCTGCTGATACAGTGCCCGTTTGCAGGTTGGGCTCCAACCGCTGCTGCGCCACTTGCAACGCCTGCAGTCAGGGAAAACAAATTGGCTATAGAGTGGGACGAATCCTACAAAACTCCCACTTAGCGCAGCATGTGCTGTCTGCGGCTTTAACAAATCGAAAAGATTGCAACTCGACGGGCGTGTGAGCGGATGATGAGGGAGAGACTCGCCGTGTGGGCCGGGTGGCTGATGACGTGGGGCTGGTAGACCTGGGCAGCCTGGGCTATCACCACCGGGGTCAGGAGCTTCACGCCGGGCGCCGCTGTGGACGACAGACAAACGGTGTGACATCAAGTAACACCTCCTTCAAGCCTAGAGCCCACAGCTGGCTGCAAACTAACACGAGCATGGGTCAGCCGTGTGACCACAGGGGGCATCTTACCGCCCAGTATCCCGTTCCCCTGAGGAGGCTCAGCTCCAGCTGCTTGCTGGTAGTAGTTCTGGAGGTCCTGGCAACACAAACATGCACGCATTGTAAACGCTGTAAGAAACTCCAAAGTCGCAGCGGCTACCCCGACAGTCCAGTCCTCTGGTCTAACAAGCAACCTCTACAAATGGGATCAGGGAGCAACGTGTGACGGCGGCCCGCCGTACCTGAGAGTATGGCACGTAGCCCTCCTGTAGGCAGCTGTACTCAGAGGGGCCCTCGGCACCGTGCTGCGGCTGGGGGAGAGACGAGGGTAAACGAGGGTTAGTCAGTCGGTACGGGGGACCTCCGAGGACAGGCTGAGTGGAGGGAGCCGGGAGCCTACCTGGCTGGAGGACCACTGGGCCGCAGCGATGGCTGTGCTGGCCACTGAGAACGCACTGATCCTGTTCCCGTCTGCCAGTAACATGTCTCTAGAACAGGGAGGAATCAGTAAAGCTGGGGTTTAGAAAACATATTTGTGCCAGGATGGAAGATCTAAAATGGAGACATTGAGTTTGTCATTAAAAAGCAAGCCATAGGAGCAGACTTCCCACACACTCACTTCCTCAAGCTCTTTGCGTAGTCCACTCCAATGGTCTTCCCAGCCAGCTTGAGGGGAGGCTTCAGTCCTTGCAGGATGGCCAGCAGCTGGGACGCCTCCTGGCAAGCACAAAGGAAAGCCCACAAAAAACATTATCAACTGTCCCAAAAATAACCATGAATAATTTCACAGAAAAAAGGGAGGTGAGATGTCAACCTCATCCCCAACCACTCACTGAACCAAATGGCCCCTGCTTGTTGTTTTGAAGGTGTACAATGTCAATGTGAGGACAACGTACCAGAGGGGAGGACAGCTGGACAAAGGCAAAGCCTCGGTTCTGGCCCGTCTGCTTGTCCTTGATGAGGCGGATGTTGCTGGCGGAGAGGTTGGCGTACGGCGCCAACATGGCCATGATGTCCTCCACCAAGGTCAGCGGGGCGATGTTCCTCAGGATGATGGCTGTCAACAACCACACAAGCTGATAATTGAGAACCCGAACGTCAGGAGTGCATTCCTAACGGTGGTATCGAGTCAGAGTGCAGGGAGGCCCTTACTGTCGCCGTAGTAGTCTCCGGCGGGCTGAGACTCGGGAACTCCGGAAGCACTGCCGCCCTCGCAGTCTGTTGAAAGGGGGACAGAGAAAGAGGCAGGGATTAGAGACCAAAACCGCGTCAGGATTATTAAACGAGCCAGGGGAGCAAAGTCCAATCTCAGTGCTACAAGGACTGACGGGGCAGTTTTCTGCAGAGTTAGTGAAAACGGTTTCGTTAGCCAACCCTATCCCTTTGCTGCCTGGGACACCCTTTACCATTCCCTGTTAGCACTTTCATTGACCTTTGATGACTGATAGCTAGTATGCATGCATTATCTTCCCACTTAAACGCTAGTTCTTCGTTTCTTTTACAACAACAAAATAAGCTTGAATAGGAAATCTATGTTCTTGGTGCTGATGGATGGCAGTACTATACTATTGGGTCTTTCCAGCTCCTGTTGATAGCCCCTTTTGTGCTGCACCCAAACACTGTGCCTCAATCAGGCTGTTCAGGTGGGTGCAGTCAGTGGCTTCCTGGGTCAGGAACTACTTACCAGCTTTCGCTGCTCCACACCTGAAGCACTTCAGTCTCCTCCGGAAATTGTACAGGCCGCACTGCAAGCAACCGTTCACATCATTTTTATTTATTATACAGCTACTAAGGCCCTGAACAGAGCTGCAGCATAGGATACTTACCGGAGAAAACAACTCAACCTTTACCAATACCATGACCTGGGCCTATTGCTGAGTATCAACCCATTTTGACAGAAAGACTAAGTCTAACATTTAAGGGGACTTCTGGTTTGAGAGAAATACTAGTGTGAATGAGGGAGGGTTGGAACAGGTTGGACTTACAGTGCTACAAAGCCAGTCTTCAAACTTGTTCCGGGGGTTGCTGTAGTGCATGGGCACAGGCTTGCCTTGGATGATCAGAAGGTTCTGCAAGAGGGGTAAAAAATGGTTAGTTCAAGCTGGGACACGGGGGCACAGGACTCATCTAGCTGCACCAGAAGAACAAGCTGTGTTTGCAGATAGGGAGAGGTGGGGGGGCAAAGGGACCCCCCTCGATGGCTTGTGTGAAAGGCAGGCGGATGTTTATGTGGGCATGAGATGTACAGAAGGTTTCTAAGGTGTTTGGGACCCGAGTGCCCAGCCAGAGCTGGGGCAGTGTCATGTGTGATCTTGATAGCCTTTTTCTAAAACCAGGGATAAGCTTCCCAAAACACAGAACAGATTAACCGGAATAGAGCGGGACAAAAAAAGCATATCTTGGAGAGTGTAAAGAGGACATCTACATTTTGACCAGATAAATCCTTAATCCTCAAACTCAACATTTTAAGATAATGTCTATAATCAGAAGCTAAAAGACGGAGGTGCCTTGAGTGTCGTCTTGAATGCCACTATTATTAAAAAAAAAACTAATAATAAACCAATCTTACAGTAGAATAAAATTTCAGTATGTTAATCGTAGGCCAACGGTGAAACCTAAACTTCATATTTACACCACATAGAGCCAATACATTATTAAATTTTCATCTGAAATGTACGTTTCTAATTCCTTTCAGTTCATTTTGGTTGCCTTTGGTTCTATTCTTTCAGATCCCCAAGATAAAAACTAGACTTGGCGATTGTGAAGCAACCTGATTGGTCTCCATCCATCGGGTAGCATCTTGCAAGTGATAAAACTCCACGAAGGCGAAACCTCGGCTTATACCTAGAGACAGCATTCAAATATAGACGGGAGGCGAAGTTAGTCAGAGTCCAAGGGGCACAATATTCAAACTCTGTCACAAACTGCTTCATGACCCAGACTCTGTTTGACAAACAGTGGGACATTCCTCAAAGGATTTTACCATAGCAACAAATCCCGTGCTGTCACGGCTGGAAATATCTTTGGATTTTTTTTTTTTTTTTGACTACATTAATTTTAAGATGACTAAAGCTCTTACTTGTTAGATCCAGATAGCCGGATATAAGCAGGCTATAGTCAGAAATTTGTCTGGTCTTGTTAAATTGGAGGCGAATTTGCAGGGCTGCAACAACGGATGAATTAAATCGATAAAAATGTATTATTAAATAAGTTGGCAAACTTTGAACAAATTTAATTATCGATTTGTTGGATTTGTGCCGTTGCAAGCTTTGTCATGGAGCTGGCTATGTACATTTTAGAAAATAAATGTATTCTCATCAAACTCTAAAAAGGTTTTTGCTGTGACCTGGTTTGAATATTGCGGACAGATGAATCCGATCGTGGTAGACCTGAGACAGCCAACGTTAATTTATCAAGCTAATTGATACTGCCCAGTCCAGTAAAATAAAAGGAGCATATATCTTTTACACAAGCTGTATATCATGTACGGAGGTATATATTGTGTTTATACAGTTAATTTTCTATACTCTTGATTTTTAAATACATTATGGAAGTTAATGCCAACCCCCCCCCACCCCCCCATTTAAATCGGATTAACAGTTTAATCGATAATCCAAATGGTCGTTAGTTGCAGCCCTACTAAATTGCTATGGCAAAACCTGTCTAACTGGATGCAGTTTGGCCCTGTGATCAAGGATGTGGGAGAGGAGTGGGTTCCATGATACACCTGGTTCTCACCTGTCCTTTTTTTCATCAACCTGACATCTATCGGCTGGGGTCCATCCAACGGGTCAATGGCAGCCCGAATCTGTGAGAAAATAGTACAGTCGTATTCTTATCTGAACACATCAAAATAACTAATTGGATTAAATTCACACACTGCACACAATGTACTTTGACTCAAATAGAAAAAGTGGCATGCAGCCAAACCAAACCACTGAGTGGTTGTTTATTTAAGAGCATACTTACATCAGCCTCTGTGACATTAAGAGACAGGTCACGGAGCATGATGGTCTTGCTCTCCTTTTCGTCACCCCTGTACATCTGCTCTGGGAAATCGCCATCTGAGTGGTAACCATCTTCAGACCTGTCACTGTTTCTACGCTTTCGGTCTCTTTGCTAAGATAAAGGACGCATGTTTCATGTCAATTGGGTAATCAAAAATGATAACCTTATGGTAATTGACAATAAATATCTGAGCGCGTACCTCAGGACTATCTCTGCCCCCACGACGATCTCCGTCATATCGGTCGCTGCGCTTTACGTCTCCCCATCGTCGCATATCATGTTCTCGGTCTTGCTCTCTATCTCGTCTCTCACGCCACTCTGCCTCTTCGCGCTGTTGATCTGAGCCATATCTGCCACTGCGTTCAGTGCGACTTAACCTGTATAATAATGAACAACACACACAAAAGAGTGAAAGGGTTAACAATATGTTGATACAAAAATCTTTGTTTTAATGCAATATAACGACCGACGAACGACACGCGCTTCAGCCAAGAATGCCAGTTGTTGGCTGACGTTAGCTAGCTAGGAGCTAAGCTAGCGTCACTCAGTTAGCAACCCTAACATGAACCGTTGGTACTCACCTTTTATCAGCCCCCATGTTCCTGTCTAGGTTGGAGGTAAATATCTGTAAAACCATGAACATAACATTCTGTTAACCCAAACATATGACAAAATTCGCAGTTCGCTAATTTGTAAGCAATAAAGAGGCCAAAAAAGTTACACTGGCATGATCTAGGCGAGCGAAGCGCTTCTCTAAAGTCGACAGCAAAACATGTCGAAAATCACATTCGCTAACGTTTACATAAGTTGTAAACTTACATTTGGTGTTGCATAAAATGCTGAAGTTCAGCTGTGAAAATATTCAACAGTAAATATTGTTATCAACTCTTGTGATATTGTTTCAAAAAAAATTCGAAGACCCTCTTCTGTTCGCTATGAAACCAAACAGATCGTCAACGGCACCTTCTTCTTCCCAAAATGCATTGTACTGTGAAAACGTTGAAAGTGCATTGTGGGTATTGAAGTACAATTCTCAGTGAATAACGCAAGGCTAACCACAGGAAACTTAACTTTCCATTGAATGCCAACACGTATGCTCTATTTACATGCAAAAATAACAGTTTCCCTACTTTCCTACAGATTCCAAATGAACTCAATTATTTTATTTATATGTGCTAAAGTTTGTACACACTCACAAAAGGATTTTCACATTGTACAAAATCGTATACAGAAAAGTGTAATATACTCTTGGATAACACCAGGTTTACCTAGTAACACATAAAATACATCACTGACTTAACCACATTTTTATTCTTCATTAAAAAGCAGACACAAAACACCAAAGGCATTATTTCACGTCGGTGGCTAATCAAATTCTGGATTATGTGATATTGGAATTGTAAAATCTGTCAACACACTTATTGGGTTAACTCAGTTAGCCATTAGCATGAAAAAGTGCCCAAGTAAGCTGGATTCAATTTAGATAAATAGACAGAATAAAATCCTATTGGCACATAGGTGGAACCCTTTCATAATGTCATGTTTGAGTTAAGGTAATAGTCAAATACCATTGGTTACGGTTTTGTACCTGGAAATTAAAATGCAAATGTAGTAGTTACAATGCAAGTTAAAATGTCATTGCATGCTTTGTATTAACATGCAACTGCTTGACCATGGAAACCCATTTCATGAAGCTCCCAACAGTTATTGTGCTGATGTTACTTATAGAGGCAGAGTATGACCCATTCTACTGCCAATGTTTCTCTATGGAGATTGCATGGATATGTGCTTGATTTTAAGTACCTCTTAGCAATGGGTGTGGCTGGAACACCTGAACTCAATGATATGGAGGGTCTCTTCATACCTTAGGCCATACAGTGGTACTCTACAAAAATTAAAAGGGGAAAGACTAAGCCAAGATAGGCCAAGAGAGAACAGGCGGAGGTGAAAAGGCCAGATTATATTCTTTATTTCAATTCAAATCAGGATTTGGTCGAGGTTTGCCCCTTTGTTACCCGGGTGAAAATAGAAAAGTTAGTTGGTGCAGACGAAGGACAATTCATAACAAGTGTGTTTGCAACAACTATAGACTACTGCCTCAATGTACGTCTTTCCAGTGCTGTCAATTTGTCATTAAGAGTGGCTAGGCGTGATCGACAGGACATATCTGAGAAAGGAAATTTCACATTTGTAAAGGACAAAATGGTTTTGAATTGATTTTAGGTAGTTTTCTGAGGGCTAATACAGCAGAAGCAAATAGGATATTAAGGGATTTTCGAAAGGCCTACATCAACGGGGCCAGGTTGTAATATGTAAACTGTTTTAAAATATAAATAAATAAAGCATATCCATTGGAGTTAATATACAAACAGCATTGCCCAAAAATTGCAATTTCAGGGTTGTTTGTTCAATCAACATTTTTGTTAGCTAAACACATGTGCACGCGAACAGCATGCAATACAAGCCACTCCTTGTCTTTCGCGTTTTTTAAATTGCTGAGCTAAAGTTAGCTAGTTGTCTCACAACGGAGAAATGTAAATTGTTGCAGTAAAAGGCGGACAGTGTAGATAAAAGGTAAAAGAAACATTAAATAAAGTGACAAGCACACGTTATAAAATCGCATAAAAATAAAATACCATCAAAATGGTGTAGGTGTTTGCCGTGAGTGCGCAACGATAACTGTCCTTCACATGGTATCTTACATCTTCCATTTACTCAAACTTAAACTTAATACGGCTCGTTAGTACTAATTACAGTGTATTCTCGGTTTGCCCAGTCTTGATGAATCTCTTGTCTGCGCAGGGTCTTCCAGTCTAGCCATGTTTTTAGGAACAATGCGTAAGTACTTTTCGCTTCTTATATAGTTACCGATCAAATGTGGTTTGACAATTAGGCGAGTAGACACAGTTGGCTTCTTTTTTACACTCCTAACTCACCTGGAGAAGTTTACTTGACATTTTGGCCGTTTAGATTCAAAAGAGAATAGACCTAGTTAAGTTTATATTGCATTTTCTTTTTTTCAGGGACCGTTCAAATGTATCAGTCTGGTCGTGGTGTGTTTTTAAATGGGATGCTAGCATACATGGTTTTAAACAACCATGTGAAACAGCTTAAACATAGTATAACTATATACCAATACATTACTCCACCGTTTGTTCAAGGACAAAACCACACAGAAACATTAATGAATATAACAGTTGAAATGACCAAGAATTACTGAAGGGAAACATTTACCATACATACTTAATGCGGCAATGCCTTACATTTGGTTTATTTATAAGCTTTTGCAATACAGGAACAATACACTAAAAGCTTCAAGCATTTACATTTCTTCAGAAACACCTCTTACAAAAGGGTTTCAAGGAGCTTCTTCATTTAGTAAAGCATTTGAAGAACATCCATTGTATTACAGAAGAGTGCAAAGGTTTACAATTAATATCTAACCCGGCAAATGTGATTCCTGATCAAAAAGTAACATTCCTGTCCTATCCATGGCCACTTTAAAAACGTATGTAGCAGCAAGAGTTCTACAAAGATTTAACACTCTTGAGAAGTTGTTTTATATCTGACTCAATATCACTGGTTAGGAAACTTCTGCTGTAGCGCTTGTATGGTTCCCCATCAGGACCAACGAGAAACTTTTCAAAGTTCCAAGAGATGTCATTCCTGTTGACAGGACTCCAGATGATATACTTTGGATCACTCATAAGAGCCATGGAGTTATCATGAGGAAAGGGCAGCTTCTCTTTAAGAAAGACAAACAATGGGTCGGCATCCTTTCCATTCACATCCATCTTCTCCAGAAGCCGAAATTTGGGTTCGAAGCCGTTTCCTGGACGGACATACTTAAGGGACTTCAATATTTCATAATTCTTGCAGTTCTCCTGTTAGTTAGTCAAATAAATAAGATACAGTATAAAGAACAATTGCACAAAATATAAATTTCGATACAATATAGTTGAGAGGTTGTTTACCTGATGACCAAATTGGTTACAGGGCACACCAAGAATAACAAGCCCCTGCGCGCAATATTGCGAGTGAAGCTCATTCATCTGAGTGTAGTCCCTGGTTGTTGTTCCTCAAAGTGAGGCGACATTTTCTATAAGGACAACTTTGCCCCGCAGTGCAGAAAATTTCAAAATATCCCCGCACAGCAGTTTAGAGGACAGTTCATAAAATCTTTTCATATTCCCAGCCATTTCAGAGAGTTAATTTGCTTGGCTTTTGTTGTGTTCCTGCTTTTCTTACCAAACCAGTTTATTCCTGAGTCATGCCCAACCCTCAAGGGGCGGATATTGTACTGTTAGATACGATTAGTTCATGGAGGCGGGCACCTCGAGCACTTCTCAACAATCGTAGGCATGTGGTACATACTTTTTTTTTGGTTACGTTTTATATTTAACAATTAACTTAAAGGTGAGGTGTAGGAGAGAAATAAAAATATTTCACTGTCCGTATCTGACAAAATGTTTACAGGCTTTACAGGTGTGCTTTGGTGAATATCAGAGGCAATGCTTACACATGTCATATATCTGTAACTGAGGCTAAGGAATTGTACCATGTGTGCACATTAATTTATAGTCTTTTTTGGGGGGGGTTGGGGG
>JAVQJS010143400.1:0-11659 GCA_036024795.1 Galaxias rostratus | reverse complement strand
CTAACACGGGGAGAACATGCAAACTCCACACAGAAAGGCCCTCAGGTGGGATTCGAACTCAGGACCTTCTTACTGTGAGGCAACAGTGCTAACCACTGCGCCACCGTGCCGCCCTGTGCATGCCTACTGATATTTATTCATGTCTAATATTTAAATGTAAATTGTGTATGTATTGCAATGAGGTTTTCCACTCGACCAGGTCATCACAAAAACACATTCTCAGATGTCTTGCCTGATTAAATAAAGATAATAAGAATATGAATTATTTGTATTTTATTTATTTATTTATTTGATTATTATTGTTATTATTATTATTATTATCATTATTATTATTAATAATAATAATCATAATAACAATAACTTTATACTTCAATTCAAGCAATGATGTGGTCCAACCCCGGACTGCTCAAAATTGTTCTGTCTTTTTCACGGGACCCGTCAAGGTTGCCCTCTCTTGCCATCAAGACAGTGTATTGTTTTGATGGTGGTGAGAAAACTTGAGAGCATTTAGAGATGAGGCACCAAGAATAGGGTCTCCTATATGCTGATTACATGTTCTTATATGTGAGCAACCCTTTTTTTGGGATTCCTTGTTTTTTAACTTCTGGAGTCTTTTGATGTGCTCTATGGTTACAAAAGAAACCTCCCATGATGTGATTGATTTTCAGTAAACAATTGGCTGCAGAGTGGCAAGCATCTGCAATAACTTTAGGGCTATGTGACGGCTTTTGAATAATTAGGCATCACACAATTTATATGTTCACTACGAGAAGTAAACCTTATGACCCTTCAACAGTCAGATCTCACCTGCAAAATTGGGGTCATCTGCCTCTCTAGCAGGAAGGGTGTAGTCCATCAAGTGAAAATCTTACCTAGATATCTGTATGTTTTACCTCATCTCCATAGCTTCCAACCTGGGAAACCATTTTATTTCAGTTGATAGCAACAACTTGTTTATTTGGGCTGGAAAGCATGTGCAAATTGGCAAAATTATGCTTCAGTGAAGGAGGTCACGAGACTGATTTGACTCACCCACCCTCCTTGGTTACTACTGAGACACTAACATTCACAAGATCCTGTTTCGGCTCACATTGCTTCAGAGCAGCAGGTGTCAGATTGCGGCCATGCTTTTCCTCACTCCAAGCCCTGATGTGCCAACCTCCACAATTCACATTTAATCTAAATCCCATCTAGTTCGTAAAAGTGACACAAAAGATCTTCGTACAGGTTAGCCAGCACTTTCAGTGACCTAGTCCCCATCAAGCGACCCCTACTGGCAGAAACAATCTATTTCTACCAGCCAGGACTGACCCTAGATTGACCTCTCTGATCTCTGAAGAGGAAAGGCCTAGAAGTTGTCAAATGATCTTTAAGCCACAATAGACTTCAGAAAATCAATATTTGGTGTGACCACCCTTTGCCTTCAAATCAGCATCCCCTGCCTAAAACAAATGCACAACACTGTATATACATGTATATATATATATGGTATAGCAAAAAAGATCTACAATTCAAAGCATCAGTTTAATGGATTGTAAAACTGCAGAGAATACAAATACCTTATTTTTTTACCACAGCTGCTCCGCAACCAGAAGTTGAGAACTTGGATTACAAGTTTCACCACAAAAGCCCAGTAATAAGTTACTCTCCATATTCAAAAGATCTCTAATACCATCCATTCAATATCCTGAACACCTTTATTGTTGGATAAGCGTTAAACAAAGGGAATCATAAATGTATGAGTTAAGTTGAAGTTTCTGGCAGTTCTATTTACTATTGTATCTATGCATTTTTTCTTTTTTTCCCTTGTTGATAATCAATAGTTCCACAAATAGCCCACATTCAACACAGAATATTCTACACTTTTGATTTGGCTCTGTGGTTGGAGTGGTGGGGGAATGGTCTTACCTTCAACCTCCTCGTCATCGCAGACATGCTTGACAAAAGATGCACCTCGGTCCAACACGGCCTCATCCTCCATTCTGTAGTAGTAGAAGAAGAAGAAAGACTGCTCACACTTTTCCTCCAGAGACAATGTGGAGCCATAACACTTTGGCTCATTTACCTGGAGTAAGTTAGAACTGGGGCTCAAACTAAAGCTGCTTAAAGTGTCCATTTGTACTTATTCAATCAAATTTGGCATGTAATATCCACTTTTAGCCCTGCATTCGTAAAAAAGTTACAACCGGATATCCAAGCAGTGAGTTCTTTCCTTGGAATAGCCACTCGCTCTCCTCGCCGGCAGGTAAGCATTAATGGAGTAATCCGGTCAAGTGAGGGGGAGTGAAGTGGTGGCCCGCTTTACAGTAAATAGACTGTGATGGGCTGGCAAGAGACAGCATTCGACCATGCGCATACTACGCGCATTCACGCACACAGATAACGTTTTAGCTAATTGTCAACAATTATCCAGCATTCATACTACTGCGAGTAAACATTGCTTCAAATATTTTGCCAAACGTTTCATAGATTTTAACTAAATGCATAAAGCAATATTATAAATTAACTGATAATATGAACTGGGGCTTGACACATGATAATGTACATTCACATGCATTCTTTCCATGCACTACACATACATGAAAGTAAACACCAGTTGATCAATAAGGATTCTCCCCCACCCCCGTTTTCAATTTGACAAACAAGCATCACGTGGCTATCTTCTACTCATCCTTCCTTAAGGGATTAACCCAGTTTACCTAAATGACTGCATGCAGAGCACACAATAGGTGACTCAGTAGTCATTATAAGCATGATTTCCCCCTTGACTCTCAAGCCCACAGTAAAATCTCACATATCAATCATGCGCCTGATTGAAACAAATCACCAGACTAAACAGACAGAAAATAAATAAATGCAACCATCTCTTCCTAGTTTGTTTAAGAACATTGCCCTTAGGAACAACCAATACATAACTCAAGCACTTATTATTACATAATTATAATTTGTGCTAGCATGATAAGTTCTCCCATAGAACAGCTTTTTACAATGTGTTTTCATTGACATAAAGAATCTTATGTGGATGCAAAAGAAAAGCCTAGTTTTGATAGATGAGTAGTATAGTAACATCTAGGATAATCTTCTATAATCATGTATTCTACTTATCAAAGAAGACTATTTTCAACCATTCACAGGGTGACAAAACAGGTCAATGGCCTTCCTAAACATCTGCCTTGTAATGTATCCAATATTGATGCAGCCGGCCTATCCTAGTGTGTTAACAAACACAGTGAGCTCTGAAAAACAGTGTTTTCAACAGCTCCACTGCTGGATTACATAAAAACAATAAAACATCAATATAAAACAATGTAATTGTTCCCTATTAGTTCTCATACAGACGATGGTATATTTAGGAAGCCAATAATTAAAGATTGCATTATTTATAATCTTTTCCTACTTCCTACTAAATATTTAGTTCAACGGTTTCAACCACATCCATAGCGACCAGATGTGGAAATTCCATAGCCGGAAATCTCATGGAAAGCATGAAATCTCTTTAAATAAACTAAGAATGCCAGATATCTGCCAAATAGTTAAGCACAATCCATTTTCTAATGCAAAAGTCAACTATGAGTGTTATTAGTTTTAAGTGGAAACACTTAGAAGCAGTAACAGCTTAACCACAACATGGTCAAAAGGTGGGAAGCCAAGTGTAACGCGAAAAAAATTGCTCACACTGAAAAAAAATTAAATCCCAGTTTTGAAATTGCATACAAACAAAGCAGGTGCATTTTCTTTTTTTTTCTTTTTTTTTTTAAAAACGATTACTATAATAAGCATGCAGTATTTTTTTCAGTTTTCCTATATTTCATACAAATATATATAAACTGAATATGTTTCTCCTCATGTGAAGGTTTATGTCCAGTCTAAGAATTTTTGCATTTTTCTAACCGCTTGAAGAGATGAAATTTCTGTTTCTGAAGCTTTGGCAATGAAATACAGCTTTTCTCTTCTGAACGTTTAATGCAGTCAATTTATGGAAGGTATAATAAGCGTAATTGTTAAGGGAATATCTGTAAAATAAGAGTATATCTTGACGAACCTTTAATTTTGATATATTTGCATTTATTGTTTTAGCACTTTGTTTGTATTTGGAGATTTTCTTTCGTTTTGGGGTTTTTGTTTGACAAAACTGCTTATCAACTGTTGCATCATTGACTACAGAGTTCCAAACTACCCCTGGAGGCAACATAAGCATAAAAACAGTGCATTGGGGGTTTCACAAGTTGGGTCTCCATGACCAAGCAGCTGCACACAAGGCAAACATCACCAGGCATATTGCACCTCCAAGCATCGGCTGAAAGTGCAAGGAAGGCCACAACTGGACTGGAGCCGTTTGAGAATATGTTATTGGTGTAATGGATGGTCTGAACCTCCTGGCAGACTGGTGGATAATTCAGGTTTTGGTGAATTTTAGGAGAGCCCTACCCACCGGAATGCAAAGTGTCTACTGTAACGTTTGATAGAGGACGAATAATGAATGGTACACCTTTAGATTCCAATTGATTTAGAGTCATAAGAGTAAATGCTGAATAAATCATATTAAACAATCTGACAAACAAACAAGGCTGACATATAAAGACAAAGGCTTTTTTATTACTGGTATATTAGTATAATTTTGGAAATAATTTTATGGATAGATTAAAAATGTCATTACTCTCTGTCCCTTATTATTATTATAGAAAACAGCAGCAATAAGAAAACCTATTTATTCAATTGCAAACTATTAATCATCATTAAACATTTTCAACATACTACCTTTTCTACTCAAGCTAGCTTCTCATTTCCTCCATTGCCATCTATGGAACAACTTTGGACATAACAGGCTGCTCTAATGTAACTCCTAAACTGAGAATATACGAATTTAACAAATATTTGCCAAAATGAACTTCACAAGTAAGTAGCCCAATAATGGGTTTAGGAAGGCAAGTAAAGAATTAAATGAATTGATCAAAACACAAATTCATCAAAAGGGGGAATAACACAAATATTACTTCATATCTCATTTTTATTCCTTTCAGGATGGAGACTGACAATTATCTCACTGTATACAGTAGGCTATTCTGCCTTAGTTTATGTAAAGTAAACTAAAAGTTTCTTAGTAAATGTAAGAAACAGGACCATGAATATTATTATGGTTATTAAATAACTCCGTAACTTACTTAGTCTTTCTGCTCATCTTCAAATGCTGTCGGTGATAAAACTTCCACAGTAATTATAGGAGTTCGTTGAGGCACCAGGCACGCGTGCTGATGTTTTACCTGAATAATAAAAAAATTAATCGGATTTGATAAACTTGCGCTTCGTATTTTGGTATACAGCGTCAACGCTCAAAAATAATTGCAGTTGCAAGCGAATTCTGTTGTTGAGATATCTTGTGGCATAATAGAACAATAGAATATCAACTCCGGATTACAAATGTATCAACACCGAAAATGATATGTAGGCCTATTACAGTGTAACCACATACCAACGCTACAGCTGCTTGGACACAATTGAGCCAATACAACACAAAGTAATTTTACTTAAATGTACTCTCTCTCTATGATTCGAGTCCTGAACCAAATAGTTTACGTTGTAAACATTGTTGCTGAGTCCTAAACCTCTGTATATGTAGGCACTAGACATATCTAAAAGGGCCATCCTTCAGGCACGTCATAGACAAGTGGGAGGTGAAACCATTGGGGGGGATATTTTGGGGAATGATTAAATAAAGAACGCAAACGTTTGAGTTATATTTCACGATCAATCCATAGTATTTAAAATAATATGATAGGTTATTTTGAACCTTTCACTTTTTTAAATCTGTAAAATGTGATTTACTCATATATGTCAAAAAAACTTTGTATGCTTTGTTTTTAAAATAATATTACATTGATTCTCAAATATTTAAATTCAACATTGATTTTGATCACATAGCGACATCTATTGGAGAGGGAGCTGACGACCATAAATGACCGTAGTGACCAGTGCACGGCGGAATAAGCTAATACAAAGTACTGAGATTTGATTGTTGTTGTGTGTGGGTTTTTAAAAAAAAAAAATGTTTTACCTTTTACCGCTAGTTTACTCATGCTTTTTGTCTTATGTTTCACCGTCAGTATTGAGGGTTGAGTTTGGATGACCGAGTGGCAGGAGTTGGCTGTGGTAGTGTATTTACTTGCTAGTTCACCTGTGCCGATGGTAGATAGTACACTGCAGATGCAGAGGCAGCGGTGTTAGTAATACTGGGTGAGATTAGGCAAGCTGTCCTTTGTTAGCTGTATTGTTGATAGTATGGAAGTAGATCTGATTGTTCTGAATTGCATCTACACTTTGGAGTGGGA
This sequence comes from Galaxias rostratus, assembly GCA_036024795.1. NCBI lineage: Eukaryota > Metazoa > Chordata > Actinopteri > Galaxiiformes > Galaxiidae > Galaxias > Galaxias rostratus. The sequence continues at coordinate 5,333 of JAVQJS010143400.1, read as the reverse complement.
TTTGGATATTTGCATAGTCTGTTATGCTTCTCTCCTTTTAACAGACAACCAGTGCAGATCCAACCAAGGTGAGGTGTTGAGGAAGAATACATTTGACAGGGAAATATGTGTCGCATCTGCCAACATAACAATGCACACGTGCGTTTCACGCATTCTACAATTTCATACTAGGTTTCCAGTTTGTTTGTTCACTGTGATCAAAAGTTGCCAAAATTAGTTGAAACACCACCCTATTTGGCAAAATAGCTCAAGCGAATGAACTTGGATCAATGCGCTTTGAGCCCTGCAAATTGGCCAAATTTTATGTAAACCTACTTTCTCAGGCAGATTTGATGATTGTGTTTTTTTACGGGCAGAATATAAAAATATGAATGGTTATTTTTACATGGAAATCTAAGGTCTAATTCTCCATTGAGACTAGTTTGAAACGCTATTTGGTTAGACATTAATTGCATCGTTGAAATTTTCTGGATATCGCATTTAACGCCAGAAAATGCACAACGAAGAGCGCCGAAAAAACGCTCTGTGGTCTTTGGAGCTGCTTATTTTAAGATGACTTGTGTCACCTCTGACCGCGTAAAAAACTTCCTTTGATGCAAAGCACTATGTTACAGGTTGATGTGACCCATTCTGGCAGAGATAAGAATTTTTTTGTGCCTGCCATTTGGTTTAACAGATTCAATAGCATGTTGGACCTCATTTAAAACACACTTGGTACAGTATCTTGAGCTAAAATGGTCAAATGTAGATCTAAAACTTAACCATAATAGTAAAACACAGACTATTTAATTTAAAGTTTAGTCTTGATTAAGAAATGCAGAACTTATTGTGTTCATTAAGAGGTGCATAATACTAACAAAACATGAATGTAATGTATATGTTATAAGCTAAACAGCCATTATAACAATTTATATTTAGTTACTTGTGTTTACATAAAAATTGGCATTCTTCAAATTGCCTTTCCTCACTATTTGTACTTAATTAACTCTCAATTACTTTGTGAGTGACTAGGGAAATAACTCAATCCAAGGTATTGTTAATATTAAAATGATTTATGTATTTGAATAAATCATTGTAACATTAACAAAGCCTTGGAACACTTTACCCATACAATAAATTGTACACTTAAGCAGAAAGATGTTTACAATGAGAACATTTGACTGGACAAAGTACAGGCATAGAGGAGAAAAACACCTACACACCCACACACCCAAATTATTGATTACTCAGCATCTGGGGGAAAAAAATTGGGGAGAAAATCCCAAATTATGTATTCTACTGGATTTTCCTTTCAGCATGGAGTGGTCAGCAAATTTGTGGTGTCGGCCAAAAATTTGATGTGTAGTCAGCTAATTTGTGGTTTTGTCAAAACATTTGAGGTGTAGTCACACAAGTGTAACAAATTAATTGCCATTTTTTATGAATATTCTCGTAGTGTTACCTCTTCATACAATTATTTTGTGAAATGAATAAAAAGTGACATTTTAAATTAAACATTCAGTATGAAATAAAAAGTTAAGATAAAATAAATATTAATTTCATGATAATTGTGTGAGCATGGCCCTGTGATAGACAGGCGACCTGTCCAGGGTGTACCCCGCCTCTCGCCTTATGTCGACTGGAACAGGCTCCAGCCCCCCCGCGACCCTGCATAGGATAAGAGGGATTGCTAATGGATGGATGGAGGACATTTTTTAAGCAGTATTTTATTATTTGGTGATTTCACAATCAATTTACCTATTTATATATATTCCTGTATCTACACAAATTACTTTATTTAATGAAAGAATATGTATTTATTTAATTTGGGCACATTTGGTATTACATAGATTATTACCCCCAATGAGAACTGTATACACTTAATTAAGAAAATAAAGTAACACAGTCAGTGCAATGCATTGCTATTTGTGAATGAAAATTAAGTAAATGCTCAGTTTTGCTTAACTTTCCATAAAGAAAATGAAACAATTCAGAAATAGACGTAAAGGGTGTTAAAATAGCCCCTGTTAATTATGGTTTAGGGTCTGGGCTAACTGAACCAGATTTTTCTCCATATGTGCAGTTTTATCAGTGTAGATATAAAGGAACAATTATTTCTTGCTCCAAAGGAAAACAACTGTTTTGAAATTTAGGGAAGAGTTACTTTTTTAATAAATATTTTTACCTACAAGGAGACACATGGGTATATGTGTGCAATTTTTCTAAAGGGGGATACTTTTTTCAATTTCTCTTGGTACGCTTTGGTGTGAGTCAAGTTTCCCACCTCTCTAGCATGCATCAGAGTTTTTCAGTAAAGGAATTTATATAAAGAAAATGGTTGTCCTACCTCACTCAGGTCTCTGTTGCTCTTCCACAGCTTTGTGAATATTGACTGATCCCTTTCCAGAATTTGTGAAGTTTCTCGATAAAGATGACTGTGGAAACACCTCAGTGGACACAATCGCATTGAGCTGGTTAACGGGGGACAATGTGTGTTTTTGACCAATTGGCCTCAACATCAATATAAGCAAAGCAGCTGCTGTTTGTAGAGTTCCAGATAAAACTTGGACAAAGGACAAGACGCACAACATTGGTCATACAGGTAATTCAAGATTCAAACATATATTTCTTATTAAAATGAATGCAAATGTTTACCAAATGAACGGTTCCTTTGCTTTTTCTGTGTTTCTCATTTTACTTACAGATACGCATGCCAACGCTGAAGTGAAGAAACATTTGATTTACAAGCAGACACATAAGTATTAAATAAGCGCAAAAGAAGGTAGGGACAAAGAACCGTTATAAAAATGCTGTGAATTAAAGAGCCACATCCAACAACCTTGCCAACCTACTAAGTTCATGGGTAGAACCTTTCTGAAGGAGCCAAAAAAAATGCATGTGAATACCTTAAATAACTTGCCGATAATCTAGAATATATGAATCGTTAATTATTTTACATCCTACTCAAACCTTATTTGAACTTTGATGTATTCTCAGGCAAACAACTAAACTACTTGTTACTTTTAGCAAAGAGTCTGAGGGAATAAGTGGAGATGATATTCCCCCTACACCTCTACAAAAGTTACTTGAGTACTCTGATGGAGACAGAATTATTTTCCGGGGAAAACCAGCAGAAAAACACAACAGGTGTATCCGCTGTATGATGAAACACTGCATGTCCAAGGCAGAATGACTAATGCTCTTTTGAAACAAGGGCAGGGTAGAGCTAGAGCAAGGTTCTCAATGACAAGCTTCAAAGATGTACATTCCACGAAAGAGAAACTGCTTGACACAGATTTAATAAATGGAGCGGTATGTCTTTAGCAACACACAGTATGCACATGTAATTTGTTTTGTCATGTTGTGGAAGATTGAGAAACAGTACAAATACTTTATTTATTGCAAAAAAAAAATTATACAATTATATATATATATACACATATATATATATATCCTTATATTTTTGGGTTTCCACCATTAGTTATATTGGTTGTGCTTCAATTGATGAGGCAACCAGAGAAATGTTGAACCAACTGTAGACAAATGACCTAGTTCTGATTTACAACTTGGAGCGCCATGGAAAGAGCGAATTTATGAAGCTTCATTTTTTTTTAGATTGTATTTGGTAAGAACAATGTATCATATTTTTTCATGTAATATGGATGATTAACCACCCTTACGACGTGCGATTGCTAATGACAAGCTATACAGCCTATGAAGGACCAGTGTTAATATGGACAAACTTTTTCAATTTTGTTTGTGTCGCTTACAGGAAATTGTAGTTAGGTTAAAGTAAAAAAAAAAAAAAAAACATTTTGTTTAGTTCTAGTCAAGATTTGGTAATCCGTTTTTGTTTTTTCAATGTTTCAATCCTGATCCCAAAGGAGAATGAGCATAAATGGCTCTGGAACACTTCCATGCATGCAACCACTTGAACAGTAGGCTACAATGCAGTACCCGATGCAAGAGGGCTGTGGCTGATGTTAACCGTAGGTTATGAGTCTGCATAATGGCCCATTTTACATAAATGCTAAATGGTAGAAAAAAGTGTGTTTAATTTGTTAATAATAATTGCTATATAAGGGCCACAAACACTACCAAGATATTAGGATCTAAACAGTTAATTATTTTCTAACTCGCTGATTACAAAGAGCACAGTATACTTTGAGCAAATAATAAAAAAATTAACACTTTGACATTGCTTTGTCATCAAATTGCCAGAATGTCAATTACACACACAACAGTTTGATTCTATTAATAAAAAATACAGTTTACCTCAAGTCACATAAGGTTGGCACTGGTCACCCTGGCAACAGAGACTGGTGAACAGAACAACTGACCTAGAGACAGATCGCCTCATAAAACTAAAAACATGCAACTACTAAAATAATAAACATAAAACCAACCTCAACTGCTCATTTATACGACATAACATATTTAGTCCACATGTAGCCGGGTATATTCGGAAACTTTGTTTTGACATGGTTTTGCATTTTGTGTTTGTGGCTTTGAGTTTTGTGTTTAGTTTTGAGGAATTTTGCCGAAGATTCAGAAAATACTAGAATACACTAGAATACTTCTAGATAGGAGCCACCATGCTGCTTATTTAAAAAATAGATATTGACAACAGAATCATTAATTACAGTGTAACCTACAGATTGTGTGTCCCTTCAACTCAAATGTCTGCATTCAACAATAGAAAATGTGTGGGAACCAAATCTGTGTTCATTTTTTAATCTAATTTGCTCAAAATAACTTTAGGCAGCATGGATGCCTCAATGGTTAGCACTGTTGCTGAGAAGGTCCCCTTTTCGTTATATATAGAATGTTGTGGACGCAGGGTATGCTGTCCAAATACATCTGTCAGTCGATAATCTGATCTCCAATGTGCTCTAGTTCCACTCTCATACACAGTAGGAGGCGATAAAACAGTAAAGTAAAACGTCAAACTGCTGTTGCACAGAGAAGAAGAAGAAGAAGTGGCAACATCAATTTCCTGTCGGTTTCGTAGGGCGAAGACAGTCTACTGAGCATAGCTATTGGTCATATTGTAAGTTGTTTTATGTTTGTATTCTACAGGGAATAATTAAATAGTAGTTAAATTGAGATCGTTGGCGTTAACGGTAATATATTGAAGTGGTTACGGTTTTTTACAACACTGACTTCGGAACGGTTTCTATCTCGGTGTTGTCAGTCTAACTTTGGCTGATGTTAGCTTTGGCTAACGATAGCTATGTCGTAAATGTGGACTAAAACGATTGTGTTGCGTTCAAATGGCATTTTCCCCCAATGGTCTGCATATCTTAATTATTGTTTTATGTCAGTAATGCTTCGTGAATAAGATCCATGTACAA
>JAVQJS010143378.1:0-18589 GCA_036024795.1 Galaxias rostratus | reverse complement strand
GTCCTGGCAATAAAGTTTATGGCATGGCTAATGTGTGTGTGGGGGTGTGTGTGTGTGTGTGTGTGTGTGTGTGTGTGTGTGTGGAGGCGGGGTGGGGGGGGCGGGTTAATGTGTGATTTTTTTCTTTATCAAACAAGAAAAGATAAATAAGTGATGACTTTCTGGTGAAAGAGTTTGAAACAGTATGTAATTGCTTTGGTGTGCAACATACATTAACACTATCTACATATGCTTTTGCAACTGGACATGCAGTGTAATTTGGCCTACGGCATATTGTGATTTCCCCCATACTAGCAAAATGCAACTTAATATCACATTTGTTAACCTGGAAAAACACAATGCATGTGCAATAAAAGAAACGTTTCACCATTTTATTGATGATTACGTGTAAAGGGCGTTCAAAGTACTTTAATCAAATAATAAAATAAAATAAAGTTTTCCTTGATTTAACTTTTTGCTATTTTGCCGGAACCGTTGAATTGAATCACACGTCCCACACTGCACTGCGCTCCGTGTCGGTCAGACATCTGTCCCGTGTCTGAGGGCATGACCGATCGATATGGGAAGTGGCGGCACAATTGTGCAAGAGTGACAGGATGGCAGGGCGGGAGACAGTCTCCTGCCTTTGTCTGTCTCTTCCCTGAAAGTCCTGTGTGACACTCTCCAAAGTACATAGACGGCGGTGGCGGGCAGGGGGAGATGGAGGGAGGCAATGGGAATGGGGGGGTCAAGCAGATAGGTTCTTCCTTGTGGAGTCATTCCCCTGCCTCATTTCAAATGCCTAAGAAAAGAAACCTTTGAATGTCCGCTGGAATGACCGACCTTGTCCCTTGATAAGAAATAGGAAACTAAATTGGCTTTTTTTGGGGGGGGGGCATTGGAGGGGACAGATTGTCAAAGTTGGTTGGCCTTCTGCTTTACAAAGGGATGACTCTCCATCCCATTTTCTGTGAACTTGAACATTTACACATTTGCAGATGTGTTGATCTAATGCAAACGGGATGGCTTGTCCAAATAGCAAACAGATCAGCATCAACGACATTATCCATCAACCTGTGCAAACATGATAGACCCCTCTCTGTAACCAGCTGGCATCGCTCATCTGGCCGGTACACTGGCTGTACTACTCCGTATTCAAATAAAGTCCCCAAAAACCTGCATTGCACAGTTCCGGAGTTTCATTTGAACCCAATGTATGTGCGTTTGTGTATGAACAAGTACACACAAATTTACAAAATATAAGGAGAAAGTGTCAGAGACCAATTTCGTGTAAGTGAGGAGGCAAGCATTTGCAGGATCGTGTAGATTATGTATGTGCTCAGTATCTTAAATCCTACGTGTTTATATTTACGGTTTAAAAGCGAATATCAAAGCCACCATTTGACAATTTACAACACCCATATCTCTACATTGTCGTATCGTTCACATTCAGCCTAACTCATAAATCCAACTGCCCCAATCCCTGCCTCCTTATCCAATGCCCTGGTTGGCCTGCCTCTGTGTCTTACCCTGCCTCTCCCTGATTTCCGTGTTTGATGGGCCAATGACAGCGCAGCAGATATTGTTTTTTGATGAGCACATCCATCAGACTCACGCGTGCTCGGCGTGACTTCATTAGCTTCCTCATAAACGGACACACGCCACCGGTTAGACGCCGCCATCGCGCCGCTTGACCCACCAGCACCCGGAGTTATTTACGATCCACGTCGCATGCATAGATGGCGCTCACGGATCAGTTCAGGGGATTATAAATGTCACATGCGTCTTTCAGTGAATTGATATCCGAAGGCGACCGCCACGTTTATGTCATACTCGCTGGGCTACGTGTGGGAGCAACTGTCACATTTGTCACATCAGCGAACCGTCTGTCAAAACCACTGTCACCTTCACGTCAAATTAGGTACCCCCGTATATGCAAGGTTCAAAGAGCAAAGTGACGGTAGACTCCGTGATTTTATTTTTGTATGAAAGATGGATGGAAACAAGACAAGGGTCAACCTTTAAGAAACAGTGCTCCTTAGGTATTGACCCGCTTTCAGAGACGACTGGTCTTCTCGTGACTTGGTATTTCCTACAATAAAACCGATACAGCTATTGGATCAACTCACCATGTTATTGATACAATCACAATGATAATACGTGTACACTAACAAAAAACACCCCATGTCAATATTAGATATATACAATACTATCTTCCTTCCAGCAGTCTGAAAGGAACGCAAGTAAATAATATTTATATAAAGTACAATTTTCAAAAGAAAACAATATATTTGTATAATATATATATATACATAAAACATCTCAAATATTATAAACATTTGTTACAATACAGTAATTTTCCATCAAATTTGACCTACGCGGGTACACTGCTGTAGCAGTTGTACTGATAGAGCTGGTTACTGGAAGCTATCACCAGCCCACTCCATGTGTCATAGACCACACACTGATTTTCACCTACTTCACACAAACCCACTGGGGATCCAAAACATGAGCGAGAGTCACCAACTACAAACACACACGCACTCTCTCTCTCTCTTGCTCTTTCACTCACTCACTCTCACACACACACACACACACACACACACACACACACACACACACACACACACGCACACACACACATTTGAGCTAAGTGCTGTATGTTGCTTGAACATGTGACACAGGGGGTTTCTTTCTATGGCTGTCAAGGGCCAACCTGACAGGCATAGAGACACAGACACAACACCTTGGAAGGGCCTGTTGTGTTTGTGCTGCATGTCCTGGTGTTTGTCTGTTTCCAGGACATCTTTCGGGAGACTAAAAGCTTGTTGTTTTTTGTTTCAACCACAACACATGTAGACACACACTCAAACGTTGACATGTAACCACAAATTGAATCTGGACAAAACCGCACACACACACACACTCTCTCTCTCTCTCTCACACACACACACACACACACACATTCCCAAGGAGGCACCACATATCATATACAGTACATCTCTGTTGTAAGGACATGCTCACCGCCCAAGATGGCTCTTGTTGAATAGAATATATCTTAAGTATTGAATCTTCAATTTAAAGGTCTCGATTGTTATGTTTCACAGGGACAGAGAGGGAGTGGGGCAGTGGGAGAGAAGAGTAGTCCATATTTAAGATCTTGTGAACCATGAAACATCAGAGGGAACAGCCATATGGCTGGGATCAAATACTCCCTCATCTAAGAGAACTCCCAGGCTAATTAAACACTTCCCGATTAATTCAGCTGCAATAATTAAAGGGGAATTTATTCCGCATCAATATTGCACAGTGAAAGGAAGAAGGCGGAAAACATAGCCAAGACCACGCGAGAACCACATTTTTGTATATATTTTCTTTCACTAGCTGTCAACTTGCAATGATTAATGAGTGTGTTGCCCTGTACTGTCTGAAGTTGAGGGATGGGACAGCAGGGATTGGAGAACTGAAAGTTTGGGAAAAGGTTACACAGTCAAAAGTTGAATGTCTGTTGACACTTGCCAGGCTCTAAGAGTTGAGATAAATAACAATGAGCTGTTAGGGATGTTGGGTTCCTTGCGATGTGACAAACAACCTTGTGTGCTTCCGTTTGGACCAATAAGGACACATACACCTGAAGGTTAGAAAAAGATAATTGGTATTTTGTTTTTTACATTCTCTGCTCTTTCATGTTGCCGAAAGGAGCACGTGCATGAGCCTTGACAACAAAGGCTAAAAAGTATCGAAAGTAAGCTGATTGTAAGTTGAACTAAATCTCTCTTTTAAAGTCGTAACAGGTATGTATCTGGGTGCACACTGCATGTCGGTGAAAATCACATTACGGCAGAAGGAAAAAACATTCTTTAAATCTTATTTTTTTATGTTTTTTTTCCCTCTCAGAAACACTTAGATTTTCTTTTGCTTATCTATTTCAAAATACTCTCACTCATGACTTAGATGTAATGTGATTTACCCAAAGGTTTGCGATGTATTAGTGACAACCAAATTGAGCATCGAACCATAATTTATTAGGAAGATTAGAAACCACAATTACCCTAAGAGAGACAAGGCAAAGCAGGCTATCAATCTAAAGAATTAACTCTGAAACAGTGTCATCTGTCAAGCACAGGAAAGTATTGATTTATACCGACTGGGCTGTTATAGTGTGCTAACAGTTCAATTACCTAATAATATTCTTCAGATTTTACTCAGTGAGTGAAAGTATTTTTCTCAGTGAGAAAAGTCTGTCTTTTTCTAGTTTAGAGGTGTTCAACTATTGATCTAGTACCAACCCTCCACTCTTGGCTCCCCGTGAAACAGAGAGAAAGCTTTTTACCTCACTTGGTAATTAGGAAGGGCCTTAGGCAGTGGCGCACATTAGCGAAGAGGAAAGCACAGCAATTTTACCTTCATTAGCTTTGCTGCGGTCATTGAGTCATACACAGGTAGCGCGCTGCCTCTCTATCTGAAAGGTGGAGGGAAAAGGGGGTACATTTCCATGTATTTGACATAATTGGCGCTTTCCCATTGCAGCACCAAATTAAATTGGCCTAGTTGTACATCTACAATAACGATGGTTCTTGTGTAGCTTGAATAGAAATCATTTAGGGTTGGTATCGGTTCAGGTTAAAACCGTGGTATCCAACAGTGAGTGTGAGTCGAGTGCTGAGTCGGTTGTGATTTTTTTATAAATTAGGGTCATATATGAACAAGGTAGCACATTGATTCTCAATTGAGTCACAAGACAAAAAATACTACTGATTTAAGAACAAACGCATTGAATATTTCCTAAAAAAAAGTATGTATGAAATTGAACATAAAAAAACAAGTAATTCAAATATTGTGTCATCCAATATGTTTACCCAAAGTGTTGTACACTGTAGGAGGGGCTCACTGCTTTGGTACCCAATGTGCCGTACCTACCCGGGTGATTCCACGGTAGCCATTTTGGACAAGACTTACAAGTCAGTTCATGACCCACTGATAGCCACCAATAATAACAGGAGAAGAAGAAATGGTCTCTACCACAATGCCTCCTTTCATTTGTCATAATGCTTCCTTGTATTTGTAAAGGGTCAGTGGATCCTTCTAGAAAGGCACACTTAAAGTTATACTTTAAATCATATTGTGTAGCATATTTCAGTGTCCGTTTGCAGCATAATTGCTACCCTGATTAGATTGGGTACACAATCCACTTGATATAGTTGAGGAAGAAATTAATAATTCCTGGTCAGAGACTATGGTACCATTGCTGTTTAAAATACATGGGTTTCAATTCCCCTTTGTGTCACTAAACCACGTTTATCCCTTGTTCCTAACCTTCATCAATAAACCAACAACCCACATATCAACCCAAGTCATGTCTCCATCTTGTTTCCGTTCCAGCAGTCTGTACTTCAGTTATACACCAACCGACATGTTACACGGTTGAATTCAACAGAAAAAAAAGCTTAGTGACGAAAATAACGGTTAATGAATAAGTCCCAAGGGCACATTTTGGAAAGGCTTTGAAGTCCCAAATGATACACAATGAGCAGGTCCTACCCCAGGCCCCTTATAAGCTGACGTGCATTATGTAAGAGATTTAATTGAGGACGCGCTTCTTTGGCCACTAACGATGCACATTAGAATACTGCAGCCTTGCTCTGCCAGACATCCAAGAAGCAAAGCAGGAGAACCCGTCATGAAGACCCAAATCCATAAAACATGAATGAGCTATCCCCCTCAGAAATACCAAGTGGCAATGGAACTATCAAAAGTTCCTTGACTTAGCCAGAACGGGCTTTTTTGTCTAATCGATCCTCCTCCCTTCATGACATATACTGGCAAGTTTTCTAGAGTCTGCGATTCCTCATTAATCATCGCTGCCAACTATAATGTTGATTTGGAACCTTTGATGAAACTGCTCTTAGATAACTGTCATGTGATCAGCCCGTGGTGATAATTAAGTCAAAGTGTGGATGCTTTTAGAAAGTTTCATATTTTACTTGTCTAATACATAATTTTGTTATTGCGTATGTGTTTTCGGGAGAATTCGAAAGGTAGCAATAGCAACGGATTCATGTAATTACAGCACCATCTAGTGACACAAAACAGTTGTCTCACTTGTCTTGGAAACATTCACTGTTACCCCATACGACAATGTCTATTCAACAATATTCTCCGAAATTAAAGTTATAAAGTTATCTTAACATCTTAAATCTTTTGACGGTTGCCAGGTTTATTTGTCTCTTATTGCCATTGAGGGCAACAGAATCAAGATCATCCAGAAATTGATACATGGATACGTATAAAAGGACAACGATGAGAGATATTGAGTAATAGGTCGGTTGAAAAAGTGCAGTGAACGAGTCAGTGCAAAACATATGTCATATACTTACAGTCGACCACGGAAACCCTTATGTTGACTGATACAACTGTATCCTGCTTGGGTCATTGTTTTGAATGTACGTCCTCTGCTGGACTACCACTCTGGTATCGATCGACCAATGGGAAGGGGGCACTGTGCAATGCGTTGATTGACAGCCCTTAGCATAAGGTGAAGGAAATCACTCAAATCAATATGGAACCAAATTAACGAGGAAATAAATGAATCAATAAATGTATGGAAATGCATAAACACTTGGGGATAATGAAATACAATTGGGAATTAATTATTTGTGCATTTGTGTTTATTTATTTACACAGTTATGTACGTAGCCCATTTATTGACAAATGTATCAACATATTTTTATATTGATTCTTTGTGTTTCCGTTCCTCCATAGAATGCCTATGCAACGTTCACAAGCAAACGTGCCACATTGCCATATTCTCCCATCCTTGCAGAGCAGGTTCCTTGTATATTATAATGACGCTGTTTCTAGACCCTGTTCAATCGTTTAATGTTAGAGATGCTTGTAATGGACGAGTTCAATCTATGACAGAAATTAACCAGTTAAGAGGTTGAAACTACAACAATCAATTTAAATTGTATCGCTGAGTACAGGGGCTGATTCAAAGTCTATACAGCGAAATTTCTACAGTCAAATCAGTGTAATGACACAGCACGTTATAATTTGTAGTCAAGGTTGAAACCATTGTATTGGTCTAAGATAAACAATCATCCCATTGGTGGTGGAGAGCAGTGGACAAGATTAATGAGGACACGTACATGTGACACGTAGACATCATTTTGTTATCATATCAAGTTATGTCTAAGACACAAAACGGTAGCCTTCAGTGTCTCGGAAAGCAACTTACAGTGTTTTTCGCGACCTGGTTTTCACTCTGACCTTTCCCCCACATTGACACAACAGCTACAGCTTGAACATCCGTGAGGATGTAAAAATGTCCCTTACATGCTTAAATACCTGTTCTGTCTCGGCAGTAATAAGAAGTCAACCGAATATATCCTAAACAATGCATACGCTTGAAATAACATTAGATATTTGAACCAACGAATATTTGAGCAGTGAAGTTTTATTTTAGTTGACGAAACAGAAGTTTTCTTAACTAGCAGGTAAATCCCAACAGTTGCTGATCAGGAAAGGCAAGTATCTGCTTGTGCTTGTACAGGAGGAGTTGATTGAGTAAAACACTTGTTGCTACTTCCTTATTCACATTCATTGTATACTAGTGCCTCGTGAGAGTCACCAGGGTATTATTAAACGTGCGGATACGTTGACGGAATAAATAGGTAAGTCATATTTACAATTGAGTTACATGAATGAATGACATATCATCGATTACGTTTTCGACAACAAATACTCATTAAATAGACAATTTCAGGAGTCTCTCATTCAGGGGAATATGCTGCATATTCGTTATAGGCTGCTGCGTGGACCTTGTGAACCTTTAAAAGTCCCAGTCCCTTAAAAACGTTTGCATACATGTTGTAAATTGTGAAAGGCTACAACACAGATTTTAAAGAAATTATTAAAGAATTAAAAAACATCTTAACGTTTTTATGTACTGTCTCTTTAAAACAATGCACGACCAACGAAACCAGGAAGTACGCGTAATTGGATGACTGTTTTCGATGTAGCAGAGCCTTACTGTTATGTATATAAATGTAACAGTTTCAAGCTGTCCCTTTTCTGATCATATTCTTTTTTACATTTAAATCATGAACAGGATCCAGTGGAAGCGCTCAAAAATCCTCAGAATGGCGTTCGCCGGGTCGGAGTCGATGGATGAAGAAGGAAGAAACGAGTCGTTTTTAATGCGATCCATTAAAATAGCAGGGGTGGTTGCACTCTACTGGATGATTTCGATCACTATGGTGTTCCTCAATAACTACTTGTTGGACAGTCGTGAATTGGATGCACCCTTATTTGTTACCTTTTATCAGTGCCTGGTGACCGTGGGACTCTGTTGGGTCATGCAATTGTTATCAATATTTTGCCCTACAGTTATAGTTTTCCCCTCCGTCAAATTTGATCTAAAAACATCACGGGAAGTCCTGCCACTGTCCATTGTGTTTATCTCGATGATCACCTTCAACAATCTTTGCCTGAAACATGTAGGGGTCGCTTTCTACACCGTGGGTCGTTCTTTGAGCACAGTATTCAACGTGCTTCTGTCATATGTGATTCTTAAACAGACCACATCTCTACAGGCTCTTGTGTGCTGTGGAGTAATTCTAGGTATGTTGTTCTCTTAGCAGATTGCAGACTCTGTAATAATGCTCTCAAATGCTTGACATATTCACAGCAATTATAATACAATTTGAGGTTGATTACTCTATGAAGACCAGATTAAGATTCTATTTAGCCTATTCACGACTGTTTGATTTATTATTTCACTTTAATCTCAGACTTCTTAAAGTTTCAAGTAACATAATAATACATAATTTTTATAAAGCACTTTTCAAAACACTAAAAGACGCTGGAATTTATAACACCAAAATAAAACAAAAGACTGAGGTAATTTTATATGCTACTTTGTCAGGCGTTTTGGGATATTCAATACCATACTATTCATTTAGCCTACACCTAAAATTGTCTGTATAATTAATTGGCGACCGATTTGGATAATGTGTTTTGAGTCTCAAGAAAAGTGCTAAAAGCTGTATTATTATTATTATTATCATTGTTATTATTGTCAGTCAAGTGGCCAATAATGACCAATGTACACTTTCAGTTCTGTTGTGCCACTAAGATATTTAGGTTATTTAATAAGTATTTTTATTGTTGTCTTTATGTCTGAAGGTGGGTTCTGGCTTGGCGTGGACCAGGAGGGTGTAGCGGGCTCCCTCTCGTGGACTGGTGTTTTTTTCGGTGTGCTGGCTAGCGCCTGTGTCTCACTCAATGCAATATACACTAAGAAGGTAATGCCAGCGGTGGAAGGAAACATCTGGAAGCTCTCGTTCTACAACAACATCAATGCCTGTGTCCTGTTCCTTCCTCTCATGCTCATATTTGGCGAGTTTGGACGTATTGCCAGCTTCGGTCGCTTGACCGACCCCACGTTTTGGTCCATGATGACCCTCGGAGGCGTGTTTGGTTTTGCCATTGGTTACGTCACAGGCCTCCAGATCAAGTTCACCAGCCCACTCACACACAACGTGTCGGGTACAGCTAAGGCGTGTGCCCAGACTGTCATCGCCGTGGTGTACAACTCTTCCTCTAAAAGTTTCCTCTGGTGGACCAGTAATATGATGGTGCTGTGTGGCTCCTCTGCCTATACATGGGTCAAAAGTATGGAGATGAAGACTCAGAAAACCACTGCGGCCCCTTTGGACAGTGCCAAGGAAAAACTGCTGGCAGGAGAAAAAGGTGACCCGGGCGTGTAGCTGTGAGCTGCAAACTCATTTCCTTTGAAATACTGTTGAAAGACGAGACTGAAAGGACTTGCTTGTCGTTAATGTCCGTTGGATGAAGGCACGTGGATGAACAAAGGATGTTCAAATTATGCTTCAAGAATGTGGTCATGGTACCACAAATACACAGTTCTACAATATACAAAGTGATTCTAAGGGTTGGTTTTTATACAGGTTTTTATTTATTTAACTATTTGTCCCATTATCTTTATATTATCTATGTGTATAGATTGTTTAAATAAGGGATATTGACAGACTTTGTCTGAGACTTTTTTTTAGATTATAATTCTATATAATCTTTCCTATATGCAAATTAGTAGTTGGATTATTTTATTATGGGCATTTGTATGTTTCTTTAAGGTGTTCTGTAGAGAACTGAATATGTCAAAAGCTTAAATGGAGGCGTTGGGACGCTTGTGCGACATACTTAGACATCAAGATTACAATTGTAGTGTCTATGACCCTGGTTTGTGGGCAAAATGTATTTAACACGAAGGATGCGTTACAAAGAAACTCAGCTGGTTGACATGTTTATAATTAATGGATTGTTAGTGCTTTGATAGCTGGAGAGAAGAGGAAAGAGAGGAAATGTAACCTATTGTCACAAATGCATCACAAAAGGGGATGTTTTGTAATGCCCAGTTGTGCATCAATGTATGTTAAACACTTACTTTAATCTTGAATGAGACGGATGACATATGGTTTTACTGACAGGAGTTTGATTAAATTTAGATTAAAAAGAGTTTAGAGTGATTCAAATCAAAAAAATGTACACCCAAACAAAGAATTGCAACAGGTGGCAGTCAACACTTGAGATACAGTGCCCTGTTCTCTATTGGCTATGCTATACAAACAATGTTGAAATTATAAACAATATCCTCTTAGCATTTTGATTGAGAATATATATGTGCCTTGAGAAAAATTTCTGATGGGTGACAAACAATTCAATGAATTATCCGTAGCTGTATGTTTCAGCTTTGAGATAATGTGACATTAATTAAATCATGACATTTGTATTAACTATATGTAGGAGTAAATTAAAGTAAAGATATGTTTTCAAGAAAGCTCATAGTGAAGGAAGCGATGTTTAAAAGTATCAACTCGGTCTCTTTAAAGTGTTTAGGCCGGAAACAAAGCACATTCTTCTTTCTAATTCTTCTAAATGTGTTTTTATATTCCTTTGTTTGGAAGATTTCACAACACCATAACTTGTTCTTGCACTACAAGGGCCCAGTAACTGAGTCCTATGTTTATGCTTGATGTGAAATTAAATTCACAACAGAACTTGAAATTCCTAATAGAAGCATCAGACTTTTTGTGATAAAGAAAACGTTCAGTTTTTCCGGGAGGGTTCTACCTCTAGGTTGATGTCAATAATGGATTTATTAAATGTAATTTTTGTACGCACTAGGTTTCAAATAAATTCAATGTTTATAGCGTGGTGTTTCTATTGTGCATTTCTTTTATTTTTTTTGTTAATTTAATTTTGCTGCAATTTAACGACAACCCAAATTAAACGTTTACTGTGTGCTATGCAATACTACCACCAGATGGAGCAAAATGATCAATCCTGAATTCCACCCCGGGCACAGCTACCCAGCCCCATAATCACTACGCACATTTAAAAAATACGCTGTTTCAAGTTGGCCACACTTTATTTTATACAGGTAGTAGCAAGCCCTATCTTGGTTGACTTAGCCCATGTCCTTAATGATTATCAACTGCGCAAGAGTTTGTTTGACTTGTTAATTCTCGGTATTAACTGACTCGATCAGATTAGTTTTTTTTTTTTTTTTTTTTTGACTCGATGGGAAATAGCCTCATAAAACAATCGCTAATCTGTGAAATGACTTGAACAAGTACTTAAAGAAATGCAACGCATGCATAGCACGTCAAAATTTAACTCGCAAAAGCTTCCATATATATATATAAATATTTTTTTTTTCACTCCAAATTGTGAAACAGTAAGGATCCTTCCTAAACTATATCTAGTTCTATTAATACACAGCTCAGTTCCACGCATCGTGAAATCGAAGAGGTGGCACAAATGATTGATTAAAATGAGAAAGGTGTACATCCTGCAACTTGCAGGCTTCAAGCTACTACCGCACCCGGAGCTATATGGCTCTCACATATATAACGCAGCTATTCCATAAGCTGTGTTGCTTAAACTAATGTCAAAAGTGTGCAGCGAATGATCAGAATTAACGGCCAATAATGGCACAACGACAAACTGATTAAGACTTTCGCATCAACAATCTATACTGTAACTAAACACTTGATTGTGTTGATTGTCTACATTTTTAATCCACTTAAAATAACAGAAAAATAGCAGTAGCATATATGCTAACAAAAACTCCTGCTGTCATTGTACACGGTGTGATCAGTTGTTCAAGCAAAACCCGTTATAGTCGATAGGCTGACTTTTAAAATTAAAAATCACCATTGATTGATGGGGCTGGATTGAATAGTTCCTGCTACTAGTGCTACTGACACAACCGCAACCTTGTTAAACGGCGCTTCACTGAGGCAGACTGGCAAGGTCCACTAAATAAACTGGTTATAGCCAGTTCTAAGACTTGACTCTGCATTTTATTTTGCCAGTTTAATTGATTCATTGACAAAACTGGTAAGGCAGGCTGGCTGGCTATGAGACATGGGTCGTGGAATGTTTGATACGTAAATCCCTTTTCGACGTAGTTCTAGTACCCACGTCTGTATGTCTACGGCGAGAAGGATTTTATAATGTTAAGCATTACGATAAGTAAATTACCACCTTGATTTTGAAATAGTCAATTTTTAGCTTTTTAACAACTACATAAGTGACGCAAAACACTGGAACGAA
Organism: Galaxias rostratus; assembly: GCA_036024795.1. Lineage (NCBI taxonomy): Eukaryota > Metazoa > Chordata > Actinopteri > Galaxiiformes > Galaxiidae > Galaxias > Galaxias rostratus. Next base: position 5,968 of record JAVQJS010143378.1, on the reverse strand, counting down.
TTCCATCTGAAGTGACACCGCCAACTTTTGGCCATCCAGTGATATGTATAGCTAAAATATCCCTTGATAATGCTGTTCCTATATATTTCCACTTTGTTGACCCTTGTTGTTTGAAACACACCCCAAGAACGTGATGGGGTGGAGTCTACACGTGTTAAACAGCCAATGAAAACACAGAATGGCCTCTGAGTCATTTTAATACTCCTTCACATGCCGCTTCTCAGCCAATAGGAGACTCAAAAGGAAATAAAGTGTATAATACAGTCCAGTGTCGTTGAATGTGCCACAACTCACTCAGAGTAAAGGCGTATCACATCAGAGTAGCGTTATGAACACCTATTGAATATTGGAATAGTTCGTTTTTTATAACTCAAAGTTGTTGCTAATTGATCACCGAACGGGTTTTAACAATGGTGGTAAATTCTATCCATTGGTTTCGCAAAGGATTGAGACTGCACGACAATCCAGCGTTGCAGGAGGCTTTGGATGGGGCGGATACTGTTCGCTGTGTTTATATTTTGGATCCCTGGTTTGCTGGTTCAGCAAATGTTGGACTTAATCGATGGAGGTAAGATATATATCTATGCCAATTACTTATGACGGTGTTAGCCTTAAATTGTCTTTCTCCACTCTGTAGCAAGACAGCTAACGCTGCAAATGGCATGACATGATGCACGTAGTCACATGTGACGTAACGTTACATTTGGCAAAACATGTTGATAAATGCATACGTTGGAAGTATAATAACCTCTTATGCAGGCTTGCTTGAACATTTTAAATATATTAAAACTGCAGCAAGCTATAGTGTGAAATTTTAACATTTTACAATGCATGGTTCCACTGTACAGTAAGATCAATGTGCCTCCTTAAGATTGGGCAATGTCAATATATCCATCCTTACAGCCAGGCACACCCACATTTCTTAACTTTCTTAATATCTTGATAAGCAAGTAGAAAGCAAAATCTAAGGACAAATTAAATATAATTTAATCAAGCTTGATTCAAATTATATATAATTTTATTTCAGGTACTTGTTAGAGTCTTTGGAGGATCTAGATGCAAGCCTAAGAAAACTAAATTCGAGACTTTTCGTGGTCAGAGGACAGCCAACTGATGTCTTTCCACGCTTGTTCAAGGTTATTATCTGGTTTTCATTTGTGTGGGTAGTAAATTGTATAAGGTTATTATCTGGTTTTCATTTGTGTGGGTAGTAAATTGTATCCTTAATTGTTGGTGATAGACTTTCAGTGGCACAGTTAGAACTTTACCTAACATCAGTTTCTGATCATATAATCAGTTTTTATTCCCAAATTGATTGGGAATTGTATGTATGTAAACCTTAATAACAAACCAATATTCATACCTCAAATAACAGCTGCAATATGCACTATCAACAACAGCAATTTGAAAAGCTCCATCGTAACGTAATAATAATCACAGTCAAGGAAACATCATTGCATAAATTGTATCACTCCCTATTCTGCACACTGCTTGTTTTTTAAAACTATATTTAAAATATATTAGCTTCTTGGTCAATCTTGTGTCTTAGTTTGCCAAGGTTAATGGTTTGATATCAATGTCTGTCTTTTAGTTGTTACTATTTGTTGGCTGATAATTACAAATGCCATGGCATGATGTCTGCAGCCTCACACTGTCCTGTTTTAGACTTCTTTACCAAACACATTTTATGAAAAACTTAACTAGTAGGAACTAAATATATATATTTTTTTATAAAATAAATAGCATCTGTTGCCTGTGAGTAATGAGGATCTAAAATCCAAACGCTTGTTCTGTCGTGATTATCTTATGCTAAAACTCTGCCCATCCAGGAATGGAATATCACACGGATGACCTTCGAGTATGACTCGGAGCCCTATGGGCGCGAGAGGGACGCCACCATCCTCAAGATGGCTCAAGACTTTGGCGTGGAGACACGCGTGAGGAATTCTCACACGCTCTACAAACTGGCCAGGTCAGTGCCCAAGCAGTTTCTTTTAACCAGGCTTTAGACCTTGATGGTTTGTCCTCCCGTCTTGTCTGTACGCTAGAGACCAGTGAAGAGAGTGCAGAATAGGAAGTAAAATTGCACATTGTTGTTCTCTGGGATACATGATGTTTGTGGCCATAGGTTAATTTTCCTTTCAACCAAATGACAGCATAACACGATATGTCTTTTTTTAATTGACCAATGCTGGACATTGTTTTGAAGTAACACATTTGCTTTTGGAGTTTCCTGGGACTTGAAATGATATTTTGAATGGTCAAGCTTGGTGGTTATGGATAACAAACCTAACTTTACCTCATGAGGTTAGGGGAGAAGGGTTCAGAGGGATTGCACTGCCTTAGTTCCTGAGCCACATGCCTGCTGAACTCAATTACCCAGTCACTTGTGAGTTACAAACTCTTAGTCTTTTTTTGTGAATAAGGAACCTTTTAATCCGGGAGATGCTTTCATTTATGAAGCCATATTTGTAGGGCTTTGTCAGTCATCCAGAACAAGAGGTTTTGAAAAGTGAGTGAGCTTACAATGGTTACAACTATTATGCTTATTAGATGATTTTAAATATTTTCCGAACACATAAGTTGTTGTTCTTGTGGTTGAAAAAGAGCCTGTAACACTCAAGAAATAGAGCGCCATTGGAAGTCATTGTTTTGAATGGATGCATTTCATAGGTGAAACAATGGCTATAAAGCATGATTTGTCAAAGTGGAAATGTGATATTGCATCACTGCAGTACAGACATTAATAGACATGAGACAGGTGATTCAATTGTGATGTGAAGTAGAGACAAGACTAACAAAGTGTGTTGTAACCCAGTCTTCATGGTTATCTATAGCTGCTTTTTACATGGCTCCTATTGTGTGTGGTGTAGACTCTCACCAGTGTATACAAAGGGGGCTGACACCAAGTAGCACTGGTTGTAGGCGTCTGAAAGCTTATGATGGAAGATTACCTGATGGCTACTGTTTGATTATTTTTAGAACCTTACCTAGAACCGAGGGTGGATGTTTTCAAAAACTGGCCATTGTGCTTTGAGCTAGTGGCTGACTCAACTATAAAATACATGTCACAGATCATACACTAAAGAAGACTTGAATGATTTGATATGCTTGTATTTACACAATTGTAGAAGATTAGTTATTACCAGCTCCCGATATTTGAAAGATTTCTTCATTATTCCTCATCTAAGCATTTGAGTGAATATGATTACCTAAATGAATTTGTTTCAGATCCAGTCGATCTTTTTATCGATGCATTCTTATTCCAGACAAGCTGATCAGGAAGTGTTTTCTCCAAGGTTTCATAATGCTGTGCGCATCCAGTCGTTTATATAATACGGATAAATTGATAAGCGTTTTTTATCCAGCCGGTGAGTCAACGAAGATGGAGGAGTGTGAGAGAGGAGTAGAAGAATGAGATATGTGTGAAGGTAGAACGGAAGTGATGCATCTCGTTATTCACCGTAATAGTGTTGATGCATCTCGTTATTTACCGTAGTAAACAGTGTTTGTGTTTCCGGTAGGCCCACTCTTACGTGCACGCACAGACGCATGGAAACGTACCAGACAGTCTGCACGTTTCGGTTTCGACCAGACAGGATGGAACAGTGGCCCCTACTGGTTGTACAGGAGAACCGCACAGTCACACTACAAAACATGTGCCGTTTTAATCAAGTAGCAAAGTCACTCTGCCACGCTGGTGAGCATGTGCCGCTGCCCCTGGGCGGGACAGATCTCCACTAACAGGGAACACCAAGTCACATCCTCCTTGTACAGGCTAGCACATCCTTCATAGTTCACTGTTTTTATAAATAGTTTTTTTTTAGTTTACATATTTTAAATATTTTTTTATATTTCATATATATTTTTATTTTGTATAAAAAAACAAAAAAAACTAGTTTTAAAATATACAAAAATGTGATCCTTCTCTATCTGTTCCTACCACCCCCGTCAGCCAATGTGAGTTTGCTGTAGGCCTACAAGAACTTAACAAAGACTCGATGCACCCTGACAAACGCCACTCTGCCAACTTGCTGATGCTTGTTTACTGTTGAGTAGCCTCGACCCTAGACCTAAATAACGTTTATTACCACACCACCGCAATACGGGCCCAGTCGATACAGCTGCTTTTTACATAGGTATTTATATTAATCTAATAGAAAGCTTGTCAACTTTCATAGGGAATCATAAGCGGGAATACTGTAGTTTTAAGTATTACTGTTATTTCCCTGTTTAGTGCCGATTTCATCATGTGTGCGATAATATTTAACCGGTTTGTGTGAGCTGACGTGCACAGGTGGCAACAGCATGTGTTTGTGAACGGGTGGTCACACCTCTGTTTCCCTTCCTCCCTGTCTTCTCGCAACGTTATCAGGACATTTATTCGTGTCTCTTTTTGTTTAGCGTCAAATTAACCCAGAAGATAAACGTCCGTGTATGGGAGGTTGCAGTACATTGATTAAAAACTGAAACATTTACTTTGAACAGATTGAGTTTAACGCAACCCTATGTTTCAAAACGATGAACGCTTCACCCCTGTCCTCTCTGTAGAGTCATCGAGATGAACAACAACGCTCCGCCCCTCACCTTCAAGCGTTTCCAGGCCATTGTTCAGCGACTGGACCTACCCAAGAAGCCACTCCCCACCATCACCCGGCAACAGATGGACAGCTGTCCCACAGACATCTCGGCCAATCACGACCAATGCTATGGGCTCCCCTCCCTAGAAGAACTGGGTAAGACACGTTAAGCCTTTCCTGTCAAATGACACACGCATGACTCATCTTCTTTTTTTGATTTTTTTTTACAGCAAAACGAGTTTATGTGTTTGGTTCTTTGTGTCTTTTGTTCGGTAGGCTTTAAGACCCACGGTCTTGGTCCTGCGGTGTGGAAGGGTGGGGAAACGGAGGCACTGGAACGACTGAACAATAACGTGGACAAAAAGGTGGGTGTGTCCCTTTTCTTAAGCGAGACAAGCATCCCCTTTATTCAGTCCTTTGCACCGGAAAGACAGTGAACTGCGCAATGACGCGGGGCATTTGTTTGCTTGCAGACAATTAAAATCGATTGCTTTCGATATCGATGAAATGAAATCGATAGCCGTTATTGTCCTGCGCTATAAACTCTTTCATGCAACACAAATTCTAGAACTCAAGTTTTCTTCCTGCACATCGTTCTTGTTCTAACTCTCACTTATTCTGAAAACATGGATCTGCATACTAAAGGTTGACTGTTCGCAATCGGTGTCGAGAGCAGAAAATGATTTAGAGTGAAATGAAAATTAAAAAAATAAACAAATGGAAGTTAACGTTAACTCGATAGATTGGTTTGTAATGTGACAAATTGGTACCTTATCTACTCATGAATCAGTCACAAAATATTTAGCGAACAACGAAGGCATGTTTTTGGCCTGCCTATTTAGACTATAATGTTGTTACTCACAAAGTACCCAAAGAAGCCAACACTACAGAATATATATAAACAAGCAAAACAAACACGTTTTATGTTTAATTTTGAGGAACACAGAGGTAGATGTTCACATGGTGGTTTTGTATTCTACCAGGGCCGGATGGGGAATTTTGATCGTCCCCGGACAGGAGCCAGTTTACTGATGTCCAGCCCCACTGGCCTCAGCCCTTACCTCCGCTTTGGCTGTCTTTCTTGCAGAGTGCTCTACTACAAACTACGAGACCTGTACATGAAGGTGAGACCTCACCCTGACAATTTCAGTATCATATTTTCACATGTTGTTGTTCGTTTACTTTACCATTTGTATACGTTTGTTTTGTTTGAATGTATGTGATTGGTGTGTAGTTTCTATATACACTGGGGCGATATAATAATAATAATAATAATAATAATAATAATACATTGAATTTATAAGGCGCCTTTCAAGGCACTCAAGGTCGCCGTACAGTAATATAAAAAACAGTTCTCTTAAAAATAATAAAAATAAATAAATAAATAA
>JAVQJS010143376.1:0-14940 GCA_036024795.1 Galaxias rostratus | reverse complement strand
CATTGCTGTGAGGCATAATTTGATGCTAACCAAAAAGTCATGTACACAATTACATGTACATCAGTACTCACATTAGTGTGTGACAAAGCCTCAAATCTCAAATTGACTACTTACCCCTGTTTGTAAAGGTGCAATATCACCCAAATCCCTTCTCCAGCTTTGTTGACCTCCTTGATGTAGTCCTGTCCAGATATTTCCGTTAGCTCCCCAAAGGCATTTTTTATCTGGGTGGCTTTCCATTCAGCCATGCGCTTTTGTCTGTAGTGACGAACGAGGCAACAGATAGAGAGGTTACCAGCAATCGCCATTATGGGTAGCCAATGTGTAGTAGAATAACTATAAAACTAGTGATTTTATTTTAGTTATAAATAGTATGAATCCATGTAGCATGATTTTGAACCAGTACGGTACTATTGATTCCTAAGATTACTCAAGTGGTCAATGAATATGCACAATGACTTCTCAATCCCATCCAGGGTGCTCGGTCAAGTAACCCACCTGTACATTTCAATGGCTGCCTCGTCCTCGTCACTGAACTCATCCTCATTCTCATTAAGCTCATCCAGCGTCATACTCTCGTAGGTTTTCACTAGTTAGGGTGCAAACATACCTCACTTTATTGCACATGCTTACTTTCGTAAGTAGGATACATGATTCAAAATGGCATGTGTAGACTCCTAAAATACAAATTTAACATGAATGTTAATGTTGATGAACTGTCAACAAATATCTCTCACCAATCGACTGCTGTTGAAGAGCCAGGTTATCCTCTTCCTCATCCTGTGGCACTTCCTTGGGAGGAAGGATTCCTTTCTTTCTGAGGATGTCATTCCACTCAGTATCTTCGTTAGGGTCCTGTAAAAACAGTCAACATCAAATATGTGACAACTAGCAGCTCAATCTGTGAATACCTGATTCAATGAACATACTGAAGGTCCTTTTGATACCCTTACTTCGGTTTACATTTTTTCATTACATAAGAAAACGTGTCAAACAACCTATTTGACCTGATATTAATACCGTGTCCAACAACCTATCTGACTCGATACTAATACCACCCAAAGTTGAGAAATGTATACAAAACGATTTAGGCTGAAAGAAATCTGCTACACATCAGCGTAGTCGACCTCGAATAGTTTCCATTACCTAAGAATGATAACAAATGTCTGCAAACCTGCATTTGAGCAAAATTCTAGACACACCACACCAAATCACACCACAGCCCTTTTTAGACACGGATACAGAAGGACCGTTCATTAAAATGTTCCGGAAGAAAACAAGCACCGTTAATGTTTTCCGTAACAAAATCCCTATAATTATTCCGTCTACATTTTATTGGTGCACCAAAATATAAAACGAATCTATGTTTGTGAAACTTTACATGTTTTTAAATCGTTTATTTACAACTATCTTCATTAAATTAACATGGAACTAATCTTGAGAGGACAATAATAAAGATCGCATCAACATCCGTTATGTGTCCTTACATGTGTCCATATAAGGAGCGGTAGGGCAGCATTCCATTTGTGGCAGCTGAGAGCCAGACAACAGCTGTACATTAAAAACACACTGTGCTGTCAGTAACTGTCCTTATACAGTGACCATTATGTCAATGTATGTAAAGAGTAATAATACCTTGCAGTCCATGAAAATATATAAAGCAGACTTGCTGCTGGAGATTGCTGGAGAGATTAGTGAATGGTGGATTTTTACACACAGGTAAAAACCCTGGACACCAAAGTAAACTACTACAAAACAAACATTACATTATAACGCTTATTTTGGATTCCATAAAATAGGAAAAAATATCTCACTTGTTTTCCCCCTAGTATGTCTTTCTGCCACACACACACACATACACACACACACGCACATATAAACGTGTGTGTGTGTGTGGGTGTGTGTAGGTCTAAATTGTACAAATTGTAATATAAAATATGCATATACATTATTTAGACAATTTAAAGTTATAGTGTAGGCCTACTTTAAATAGTCTTTGCGGTGATGATGACGAATATGATAATAATAACTAAAAGGAGAAGTCCATGGAGTATCCGGCTAATAAATACATATTCTGTTCCCCCCATTTTCTATGAATACTGGCAGAAACTTCAATACGATCTGACTCAAATACTTAATGTATAAGATTCATATTAATATAGCCAAAGCACATTTTAATTGCAATCAACAATTTTTATTAAATAACCAATCACAAAGGGGCCTTCGAAATCGCCGGAATTATGGGAAGGAAAGGTTGGGTAAAATGCGGAAATAAGTTAGTGTAGTACAGTAGCGTATGGGAAGAGAGGGAGATGACTTGAACCGAATATCGTCGATGTGAAAGGAAGCGCCCGTATATCATGGATGGTACCGAAAATCGCACCTTTTTTCCAGCACGTCTGTTTTAGTTTTGCACCCTTGGCAACAGGGTTGCTTTCTCCTGCTAGTCTCTCTTAATCTTTTGCGAAGGAAGAATGTGGCTAAATCCAGAGGAAGTTTTGCTGAAAAACGCACTCAAGCTTTGGGTCACCGAAAAGTCGAACGAATTCTTTCTTTTGCAGCGCAGAAGAGGGCATGGGAATTCCGCTGGGAGAATCTCAGGTAAAACGCCCCTCCTTATGTCCATGTTGTCATTGTCATGAAAATAAACGCATCTACATAACAGTGATTTCGGGGCTAATGCTACCATCACGGTGTTTTCTATTTCTCAAATTGGCCTATTGTCTATTTTAGCATTAGTAGCCCACTACTAATAATAACAACAACATTGTGGCATTATAATTAGATTATATATATTTTTTAAATTATTTCGATCATATTGCTTCATTGTATGCCCTCTTAAACATGTATGAGTACCAAAATGTTGAATTTGGTTTATATTTTTTAGGTAATTAAATGATTGATCAACTGAATTTATATGGCAGCACGCTGTGCATCTAGCTATCTTGCCCTGCCTAAACTACCCCGTTTCCTTTGGGGTATTTTTCTCTTAGAGGATGTCAACGGGCATCTTTTCTGGACTCACTGCATTAAACTTGAAAACCGTAGAGCCATTATACATTTCAATCGACGAAAATTGCATGTCAAATACATGTCATTTAGCTTCTGCCAAAGAGAACTTAACTTGATGTTGAAGGGTTGGGCATTAAAACATCTGGAACAAATCATCCCAGCGTATCATGAAACTGTTTTAGCTTTGTCCGTCTCTCCTTCCTTCTCCTAAAACCCATAGGAGATTAGTGTTTCCTTTTTCTTTCAATACAGTTCTTTCGCAGTAGGCCCAAGCCCAGCAACTTAACAAAAATAGGGGTTGTAATGGTAGAAATTAGACTAAGAACAATAGTAACAGGGTAGACCAGGACAAGATTGATATATGATTGAAATTGTTTACATGATGTTGTATATAGCGTGAACCCTGTGCGGTTTGTTGTACCTGCTATCATTGTAGTGGTTGCCAGGGTGCGAGGATAAGATGCAACAAGTTGGCAGACCTATCTATAGATGTGGTTATAAATGGCAACACCCCAGAATGCGGTTTCTTGTGGGATTTTTATTCAACTCATCTTTCACCACTGCGTTAGTTTTGTGTGAAGCTGAGTGGTATGTTTGGTAAAACCTTGGTGATAAGAAGCTGAACAACTTAGACTTACAGGATTTTACTGAAGTGACTCAGAGTGGGAGATGAATAGGTATACACAGAAAACAAAACAAAAGTGTTACTTTTAATTCAAACAGTTCTCTTAATCAGTTTTGGTTTACATTTGTATGCGGGGTTTATGTATAAAGGGAAAGCATGTTGAATTTGAGAAGAAAATACTTTGAATGCTCACAGCGGTATCACTATGTTGTGTTATGTGTGGGTAGATCATGGGTACTGGTCCTTTCTTTTTAGACTTCCTTTTATAATGCTGTACACAAGTGTGGTTCATTATGTCTCAATGTTCCAGCCGCTGGTTTAAAAGCTCACTGCCATTCTAAAGACCTAACCTCATCACATCTAATGCCCACCATGGCCTGCTGTGGGTTTATTAAACCTTTCAATAAGATTATGAAACCCCTTTCATAAGATTTATTTTTCTCAAATAATTGCTCGCTCAGTTCAACACTGATATGCTGCCAGGAAGCAAATACATTCTGTTCCTTTTATTAGAAGCACACATCCTTTTTACTAACTTTACCATATACCACGTACTGTTCTGTCGCATACAGCTGCGATTTGAAACTTTCCTCAGCAGGAAATAATGAGTTGAAAGTTGTAATATGTAACAAGGTTTCTGATTTTCTGCTTAGGGTTCTGATTGGGGTGAGATATATTAGGTTGTACTAGGCAAAAGTAGACCTACAAGGTCGTTGTCCTTTTAATGTTTTGTATTTGAAGGTTACACAACATGCAGTGTGTAGCAAGTAATTACAGATTATAATTTATTAATACATTAATAGTATACCCAATATTCTATCTGGTTGTGCTGTAACACCTCATTCTGACAACAACAATACAGCATGCGAAGACTGGAATGAGTCGTCATGAGACAACAGGCTGATGTAATTTAGGCAGGTGTGGTGTTTGTTTATTCTAATGGATGCTCACTTGTAGTTTGTATCATGTCGACTGGAAAACAAATCCGTTGTAAGTCCTCTTGTGCTAAGCGTGGCTCTCTGTTAATATGGTTTTAGCAGCCTGTTCATTTATGGTCCCAGTACGGAGACGGGAGGAAAATGCTTTGGCCCGGTGCATATCTCAATCCTTCTTGTGGCCTTATGTTACTAGTACGCATGCTGCCCCATAAGGATACCATTGTTTATAATGGCTAGACTGCTAGTCCCATTTAGACTTTAAACCAAACGACTGTCATCAGGTCCTTCCATCTTCAGTTGTGTGTGTGTGTGTGTGTGTGTGTGGTGTGTGTGTGTGTGTGTGTGTGTGAGAGAGAGGGTCTTTCTTTGTTAGCCAACGTGGAACCCCTCTGAGGAATGTGTCCCTCCTCCACAGTGGTGGTGATGATGATGACTCGTGCCTTCTGCTCCAATGTTGTCTAGGCTTCATCTATAGGAAATTGTTTTAGTTATTGGTCTCATATGACCGTGGACTGGAGACGAGGTCGTATAACCACAGTAGCTCTGGTTCCGAGAAGTCCTGTGTGGTCAACCCCATATGTGTCTGTTTTTCGGTGTGTGTATAAACACACGTTCATGCATGCCCACCCACACTGCCTACATGTACGTGTTTGAGACATACCAGACTAGGCTTCAAGTTGTGTTCAAAGAGTATTTTCTTCTGTAAAAAAAGACTTTTATGTCTGTCCTGTTTTGTGTAGGTCTACTTGTGGGTGCCCTGGACACGGTGCTGGACTCCAATGCCAGGGTTACTCCCTTCCGCATCCTCCACCAGGTACCCGGCTCACAGATAAGCTGGGTCATAGCCAGTGGTGAGTGAGGCCAATGGAGTTTCGAGCCTCTTCTTCACTCAAACATCCTCTACTGTTTACAGCACAATATTCAGGGATTATATCAGTGTCTTGTGGTTCGTGTGTGCATGTGCTATGCGTGTGACTACAGCCTGTGCAGTTTGAGACTTGAGAGGGATGATATCCACTGATGAGTCGAGACCCGCCTCTTGTAGGTACGGGAGGCCAACTTGATAAAGCCCCACTGGGCCTGGGAGGTGACGTGTCTCTGTGTTTGATGTAAAGAAACCCGCTGGAGGGAGGTGGCGCCTCATGATTGTGTGTATATGTGTGTGTGTGTGTGACTTCCCCAGGTGCTGCCATGGAGGAAGTGAACAAACACTGGGACTGGCTGCTCCACAACCTGCTGCCCTCGCTGTCCGTATTTGACAACAAGGACGACCTCAGTGGCTTCGTCACCGGCAAAGTCAAGGTAGCGCTTGGTACTAAGGCTAAGGCCGTGGGATATCACAAAAAGCAGCGTCCGATTGATGCCTTTCAGTACAAACAGTATTGATCTGCTAGAAGGCTTAAGTTAATGAGAGTGCGACTTTGAGGATGGTTCTGTTTTCTGTCTCTTCCCCTTTAGAATTTCCAGGCTTTACTCCTGCCCTTCTCTCCTGCCTTGTGTATGTTGGAAAGCTTTCCTCTCCTATAACCCGTCTTCACCCTGTACCGCTCCTGTCCATTTTTAACTCACCATTCCGTCACCCCCGCCCCCCTCCAAATCCACTTTCAATACCTTAACAATTCCTTCACCTCTTCTTTGTCAACGTTTCCGCTTCCTTTTGTTACACTCCCCCCAGTTATTCCTGCTCTATTTCCCTCCCCCCGTCCTGTTTAGGGTCTGATAGCAGAAGAGGTACGTGGCCGGCAGGCCGCACAGGAGGACGATCCTGAGAAGTTTCGCGACGCGTTGCTTCGGTTCGAGCTCCATTTTGGGCTACCGTCCTCGGAGAAACTAGTCACGCACTACTCCTGCTGCTGCTGGAAGGGCCGCGTGCCACGCCAGGGCTGGCTCTATCTTAGCATCAACCACCTGGCCTTCTATTCCTTCCTGTTGGGGAAGGAAGGTACGACACCCAAACAGGTCCCATGGGAAACCTGAGACTATCTCTGCCGTGTTTGATGAGATCTCACCAAAGGGGCTAATATAATTTTTAATTCCAACAGTAAATAACACAATTATCTAAACAATAGTAAGTCTTGACGTAATAGTTTTCAGTGCTCAAAGATGGTCACACCCCCTCCAACAATACAACTGTCATCACTGTACCCCCATGGTTCAACAACTGTTGCAATCTAGAAAACGATCCTTCATCCTTTCATGAAGTCAATAAAGCATTCCGTAACTAATGTTGTCAACCTTTCAACTCCGTCCTGCCCATTCTAAAAGGCCGAGCTCCACTTTAACCATAACAGCCTTTCGCCCTTCCTCCGCTCTCTCCAGTCAAGCTGGTGATCCCCTGGGCCGAGGTCACCCGGCTGGAGCGGGTCTCCACGGGTCTGATGGCGGACATGGTGAGGGTCAGCACACGGCAACGCCAGCGCGACTTCTCCATGTTCCTGAACCTGGAAGAGGTCTTTGGGGTCATGGGTCAGCTGGCAGACATTGCCCTACGACGGCTGTTGGACAGTGGAGGGCTGGAGCTAGACCAGGTCCTCCAGAAGCCCGCACGCATCACCAAGAGGTCAGATGCCATTGTACTTTATAGAATGGTTGGTTCAATTGGATGCATTTTTATTCATATTAATTGTGACTTAATCAGAAAGTGTCACTCCCATACTTTCTTAGTGATACCAATAAGTAGCGGAGCTTGTGTCGGTTTGTCTCCTGGCTTTCCCAATAAAACTAAATGGCCGCAAGGAACAACAAGGAATGCCTGGTTAAGACAGAACAGATCATATGATTCAGATGAGCTCATAAACGTTTGTCACCAGACTTTGCCCTCAGGTGCTAGAGACGCATAAGGAATGCAGGATCCAGTTCATGCCGACAGGAGAAATGCTCCACTCAAGCTTGTCTTTAACAAAGAGACTGCTGTTGTTTTAACTTGAGCAAATAAGGCATCCAGTGGAGCAAGCAACCCATAGTTCATTCCAAAGGGGGACAGAATGTTTAAGCAGAGTGCGACCGCTTGGCTCTGGTGGTGCTGCCCATGGCATGACATTGCATGATAAGAATGCACTCTATGTTTATATTCTCTGTGGTACATGTTACATTGGGCTGCTAATAGGGCAGGGATTCACAAATGTCCGGGAAAGAGGCAGAGGCTTTTATCCTACACTACTTGTCATTGTGACTGAACCAGACCCTCTACAGAGTAAGGAAGATTATAGCTCGGTTACAGTAGAGGCACCTGCTAATATAACTAAATACACGTTTTAGTTTTGAAAACTTGCTACTAACAGCTGTGTTGGCATATGTGTATGAGGGAGTGAGAAAATGCAAAGTGCTTCAAGTGCGGTGGGGCAGATCTTTGTGTCTTGACACCTTTCTGTCTCTGAGAAAGAAGTGAGAAGACCTTGTTCTATAAAGCGCCCTCCAGAAACCACCCACCCCCAAACCTCTTTTACTTCACTGTAAGCTTCATCAGGCTATATTAGCCTTATCTGACCTTTGCCACTATTTCAGTCACCTATTAGATAACTTGCTCCCTAGAGCAAGGCAGTGAAGGGTACACACTGTTTTGCTGTTAGCTAACAGTACACCATTTCATCTAGAACTTCTCAATACCTCACATGAATTGCTTCAACTCCACTCAAACCCCTAGTCCCTGTGTTTGAATCTCACTCATCCTGTTTCTTTGTGTATCTTCTCAGGGTGCTGACGCAATCGGCGTCCTATCTTAAAATCCCCACCGTTCACGTATCGCCGCCACAACCCCTTTCCCCAGTCTTTTTCTAAACTGTCTTCTACAATCCCATAGGACCGGTATATGTGTCATGAGTCACGCTGTAACCCTTCCCCCGACCGCTGGTCTTTTACCCGTGGCCTCAGGGTGCTGGAGCAGCAGGCGCTGAGAGAGTACGTCCTGGCTCTGTTCCGGCTTCCCCGCAGCGAGATGCTCCACGAGGTGGTGCTGTGCTCCGTGTGGACACCCCACGCTCGCTGCCACACGGCGGGCACCCTTTACACCACGGACAACTACCTGTGCTTCACCAGCCGAGAGGAGGGCCGCTGCATCCTCATCATACCCCTCTCTGAGGTACCCGCACCGGGCACCTAACGGCCGTGTGCTTTGTTTGAATACTTCCTCCATTAGAGCAAAGAAGAGTACGGTAAAGGACCATGTTAGGTTTATCTCTTTAAGTGAAAGTAACTTTTTAATGTGGGAAAACGTTTTTTATTATTGCACACGACTAGAAAAGGCAGTCAAGGCACAATGTCTTACCACAGGGTGTTTCATTGGGAAAGGGACACAGTCTTTGTATTATTAAACAGGACAAACAAACTGTGTTGACTCTGCTCACTGTGGATTAAAATGTCACACAAGGATACGCTCTGGAGGTTTACCCAGTCAACAGCTGGTGTGCTTTGAGGCACCACATTTGCACTGAATGGTGTTATTGGTAGTAGTCTCCAACTGTCACCAACCACCACTTTTGTTTTTTTATACAAATATATTACGTTTTGTGGACATTTATGTCATTTCTTAGTTGCAACTGCTATGCATTAATCATAATCTCACAGTTATTTCATTATCATTAATCATATTAAGTTGCCACATTTAGTAAACCAACACACCTTACAGGAGGCAACTTCCCTGCAGGCAAATTCAATTACCATGTCAATACAATTGTTTTATTACTTTCTTTGTATTGAGTAAAGCATCTAATTTTAATTCAAACAGATCTTATTTGATCTGCAGGCCTACCACGTTCAGTCCGCTGTTGTTTAGACTGTTGTTACAAAGCAAGAAAACGTACGTGCTAAAGTCCCAAAGTTTCTCCCCTTTACTAGGTGCTGTCCATCGAGAAGGCTGAGAGCACCAGCCTCCTGCCAAACCCTATCATAGTGAGTGTGCGGAGTAAGAAGGCCTTCCAGCTCATCGAGCTCCAGGAGCGGGACGAGCTGGTGGAGAACCTGAACACTCGGCTACGAGCCCTGCAGTGGAAACTCTCCATGTTCCGCAAAAGTTCCCACGGCAAAAGATCTCTGGTGAATAATCAGCAAAGCCTGTTTGGCAATTCCTCACCGGAGTTTTGTATTATTAACTGTGGAAACACTGTAAAAAAAGCACAAAACATTGATTTTGTTTTTTGACAATCTAATAAGTAGGTTCACTCCATTAGTAAAATCTTTGCACTGTAGATGTGTTACAAAATGTATGTTTTGCTAAACAGATCCATTATAACACATTTTTACATTACAACGTACATGCGTGAAGTGTCATTCATCAAAATATTATTATAACTGCAGTACTTGTGCTTCCCAGAGGAACCCAGCGCCATATTACACTTTCTACTATGACACAATGTACTCTGACGAGGAGGAGGTAGAGGAGCAGGCTCTAAGGAACACAGTCAACACCGAGGCTCTGATGACAGCCTTTCAGCATGCACAGCCTGCGTCCGACACCACACACGGCAAGGTAGGAGCTGAAGTGGAAGTGGTCAACCTTACGAAACCTGTCTATAGTGGAGTAGATGTTTTTATTTGCTCAATCGTTCATACACCATATGATTCAAGTGCTCTTCACAAAGTTCCATTATACCGTACCAAGAAGCTGGTATTACTGTAGTTCATTCTTTTTATTGCTGCATTAGTTTTTCATGCGGTTTAAATTCAAAGGGATAACCTTTGCATGACATAAAATATTGTCAAGGGTTTGAATTGAGTGACAGGGCCTGGATGTGACCGACTGTAATTGTTTTATATGAGATTAATTAATTATTCACAAACCCTTTACTCATTGGCCCCTGTGGTGGTGCAGAATACCCTGACCTTCTTGCAAATCCAATTGGAACGTGCTGAGAGTGCCCTCCCTGTATTTCTGTGGCAGTGTATATAGTAAAAATAATCAGGTGTGATGTGATAAATAGTTCTGTGTACATACTTGTTTTGTATGGAAAATGCAGGCTTGCCTTCATTTTCCTAGCTAATGTATCTCAGAACATACTTGTGTTCCTAGAAACTTCCTACTGTGTCTGTGCGTGTGTCTTGTGCAGAGACTGGATCAGGGCAGGGAGCGCCTGTGGGAGGAACACTTCTCCGAGTACGGCCGAGGGGTCCACATGTTTCGAACTGAAAAGATCCAAAAGCTGGTTGCCATGGGGATCCCTGAGATGCTAAGGGGGGAGCTATGGGTGACCTTTTCTGGTGAGGGGCAAAGCAGCTGATGCAGGGCAGCTGTAGGTTCTCAGTTGCTATTGGCAACCAGGGATAGTTTTATTTTTGCAATGAATTGGTCGTTCCAAGGTGTGTGTGTGTGTGTGTGTGTGTATGTCTGTGTGTTTGTGTGTGTTAGGTATCTGTTCATCTTGCAGTTCATACAGGTTATTTTACTTTTTTCCCAATACCTTCTGAACTGAAAACTAACTTTAAAGGGGCCCTGCTTCATTTGCTACTTTCATTTCCATGCTATGTGCCCCATGACCAGTAATGTTTACTATATTTAAACCAGGAGTATTTGGTTCCCTTATACAGTTTTGAAACACTTTCTTTCTCTCTCAAAATTAATACTTATTTAAAGAGGATGCAGTTTACATATTCTAATAAACGCTATGGTGGCAGTGATGACTAACTGATTAACTAGATAGGCCTTGGTCTACATGCTTATCTTACCTACTGTTATCTTATTTTGACTGGCCTTTTTTATTTAAAATTAGAACCAGAGCAGCAAGGTTTAGTGGGCCTACAAATAGCTCATGATCATTGCTGAATCAATAAGCTATGAAAGAACACACACACACACACACACACAGAGACACACAGACACACTCTCTGTATAACACCAATCAAGACTTTGCAGCGATGTAGAATAGTAGAATAGGTTGTTTATATTGGCCCAAATACGTTAATATTGGTCCCACATTGTGAGATAAGTGATTTTGTGATATTTTGTTATGTGGCCAAGGAGAGGGGGCTTTTTAGAGATGATGCATGATACCTTACTAAAAGATTAAATTAAATCAAGACAATGTTTTTGTTTAAATTTTCCCACTCAAATTCTACACAACACTGAATGATATTAGGTAATGTTATACTACAGTGAATAATCCTCAACGCCCCCCCCCCCTCACCCCCAACGCAGACGCATGTTCCGACGTGGCATCCCACCAGGGCTATTACGCAGGGCTGGTGAAGGACTCCATGGGCCACAGCAGTCTGGCCACCGAAGAGATCGAGAGGGACCTTCACCGCTCGCTCCCTGATCACCCCGCCTTCCAGAATGCCACGGGCATCTCCGCCCTGCGTCGGGTCCTCACCGCCTACGCACACCGAAACCCCAAGATCGGATACTGCCAGGTAAAAACTGGCAGAACGGGATGTTTATGGCAAAAAGTTGTTCTCCAGTCTCGTGCATCTCATCTCAAAACCTGCTGAATAGACTGCCCTAGATCTTCAGTGTGTGAGGAATATATAGTTGTTTTTTATTCCACTAATGACACGTGATCTATCTGAATGTCGTACAATTCACCCAAAAAAAAGGAATCTGTAAGGATTTCTGTTCTTAGGGATGTTTTTGCCATTTTTGAAGGTGTTTTTCTAACTTGCTCAGTTCTTGTTTCAACAGTTATTTTCTGTCTCTTTGTAGTCTATGAACATCCTTGCCTCAGTGTTATTGCTCTACACCAAAGAAGAAGAGGCCTTTTGGCTGCTGGTAGCAGTGTGTGAAAGAATGCTACCTGACTACTTCAATCGCAGGGTCATAGGTAAGACAGAATATACACTTAAATGTATACATTGACTATGCATACAATTGCATATGCTGTTAGAATCTTTAAATTCACCTTTATTTCATGAGGACAAAAAAGGTTCAAATTGCATGTTTTCAACAGCCTCGTTACAATAAAAACAGATAATAAACAATAAAACTACTACATAATAAAAATTATGCCCTACAAATACAAATCAGTTGCACAGGAATACATGGAAAAACAATATCCTAAAGTAATTTCAGAATGATAATGAACCACTGTTTCCAGTTGACTACCAAATCAAATGTTGACTGATATCACACAGCAGTGTTCAACAAAGCCTTTCACATTTCCTGAAACAATTTCTGGGTTCTGTAGAAAGAGTTACTGGATTAACCTTGACCATTGTGTGTTCATTAAACGGATCTGTTAGTATTAAAAAGGTCTTTGTTTATGGCATCATAGCTGCATGGTTGTGTTATTTGAATGTGGTTATGTCGTGGCTCGTTGTTGACAATAGTGTTTTCTTGCCTGACCACGAATGGACACCAAACGACCCTCAAGCTTTCTTTAGCCGCCCATCTTCACAAGCTCATTTCCTGTTCTTTGTGTAGCCCTTATTTTCGGCCTTCAAGGTGCATTTGAAGCAATTTCCTTTGGTCTTGTTGAAAACGGATGTTTTGAAAATGTGATTATTATTCTTTTCTTCAAAACAGACTTTAGACAAGTGAACATTTTAAGGACACCGTATATGTATGCAGGCTTACCAACTACACTCATGTTGACTTAGTAAAATCAACATTGTTCTGAAGAGTATGTTTTGCCCTGGAGGTGTATTGAGAAGTACACAGTAGTCCATTTCTGTTACTGTTGAAAATATGACTAGTTACTACCTCCCTCTCCCTTCCTCTTTTTCCTATGGCTCCTCTAATCATTACCGCCAACTTTACTGCTTCATCCTTGTTTATGTACTCTACATGTCTGACAGGTTTGCATGTGATCTTCCCTGCACTCCAGGGGCCCAGGTGGACCAGTCCGTGTTCGAGGAATTAATCCGAGAGCGGTTGCCCGAGCTGGCGGAACACATTCCGGACCTGTCCCCTCTGTCTTCCATCTCCCTCTCCTGGTTCCTGACCCTCTTCCTCAGCGTGCTGCCCTTCCACAGCGCCGTCTGTGTGGTGGACTCCTTCTTTTACCACGGGATCAAAGCCATCTTCCAGCTGGGGCTGGCCGTACTGGACGCCAACGCCACGCAGCTCTGCGCCAGCGCGGACGACGGGAGCGCTCTCATGATCCTCACAGGGTTGGTACTTGTGTTGTTCGATAAAGCACGCTAACAAATGCCAAGTGGCCTAGTGTATTCACTTTGCCAAAAACACAGAACACGCAATGTATTCATTATGTGTGTGTGTATTTGTACCCTGCTCCCACTCATGTAGTTTCTTGGACCATGTGCGGAACGATGATGATGTGCCAACCCAGCCTGCCTCTCCGGCAGACGAGGAGTCCGACGCTTGCAAACACACCCAAATTACTGACCTCATCAACGACTCTTATGAGGTAAAAGAGCAGTGCTCCACCACACCACTAGAGGTCCCTCACGCATCCTTTATCCCTCATAAACAGGTTGATTACAGGCGTGATTGCTGTGGTGGATCTCTATTTCTCCTGGGCAGAAATTTGGAGACCTCACAGTGAGACAGGTGGAAAGGCTGCGTTGCCGACACAGGATCCAGGTTCTTCAAGCACACGAAGACACAACCAAGGAGAACGCTGTGAGTCTCTCTCTCTCTCTCTCTCTCTCGCTCTGACAGGTTTTCAAGCTTTATAGCTTGCATTGCTCACATGTTTTACAGTGCACACATTTAAACTTGATACAAGTTGCTACCAACCAGTGATGTGTGTGTGTCGTAGCTGCGGATGGTCACCCCTGATGTCTCTATTACACCAGAGAACCTGTCCCAAGTCTATGACCTCTTTAAGGTACCCTTCATTGCTTTTGTAGTCTTGTAAATGTTTGACCACAGAAATAGAACACATTTCCCATAAAATATGTTTGCTAGTTTGTTCATTTGGATATGTTGAAGTCATAGGCTACGTTCATGGCATCAACAAATCAACAACATATAAGTTATATACATGAAATAAGTGCATACAATAGAATGAATATACTTTCTGCAATACACCAAACTATGAACAAATCTCATATTTGGTAGATACATTTGTCAAAATAAAACCACAACCCTGACGTAACAACTCTAGCTCACCCCATCCATCTCTCTATCTCTGCGTCTCTCCAGACAGAGCACTTCATCAACCTCTACTGGGGGGATGGCAGCACGTCTCAGGCCCTGCAGCACCACGACCCGGGTCGACCCTATGTGGAGCAGTACCGCGTGGACCGCGCCCAATTCAAGAGTCTGTACCGGCTGCTGGCGCCGTGGCTGTGTGGGCTCCACACAGACACTGTGGCCCACAGAACCTTCACCCTGCTGGATCAGGACCGGGACAATCTTATCACATTCCGAGAGTTTGCTGGCTGGCTGGGTAGGGGGGAGTATGGGAGACTTTGGATTCGTGGGTGTTGTAGAGAGAGAGAGAGAGAGAGAGAGAGAGAGAGAGAGAGAGAGAG
>JAVQJS010143352.1:0-12825 GCA_036024795.1 Galaxias rostratus | reverse complement strand
CTCGCTCTCGCTATCCCCTCTCTCTCTCTCTCTCTCTCTCTCTCTCTCTCTCTCTCTCTCTCTCTCTCTCTCTCTCTCTTTCTCTCTCCTCTTCTGGCTTCTCCTGTGTGCTTCAGCTCTGTTTTCCCTCCTCCATTTCTCGTTTTTCTTTTTCACAATCTGCACACTCTCTCTTCATCTCTCTTTTTGTCCGTTCTCTCCATCTCTCCCTGTCTCTCTCCTTCTCCCTCTCTCTTTCTCTATCTCTCCCTCTCTATCTCTGTCTCTTTCGTTTTCTCTCTCTCACTCTCTCTCTCTCTCTCTCTCTGGCGTCTTGGAGACAGTGGTGCACAGGCTCAGAGCTCCAATGCTGCCTGACAGCCTGGCTGCGCTCTGATCTCCTCTGCGCTACTCTGCGCCGCGCTCCTCTCCTCCGCTCCTCATTTTTCTACCTACCCTCTCTCTCTCTCTCTCTCTCTCTCTCTCTCTCTCTCTCTCTCTATCTCTTTCTCTCTGTCCCTCTCTCTCTCTTTCTCTTTTTCTCTGTCCCTCTCTCTCTCTCTCACTCACTCTCTCCCTCTCTCTCCTCCTTTCCCTCCGTCTCTATCCCTGCGCTCTCCGCAGCAGTAGGTTGCGCTCGGCAGGTTGGGAACGTATGTGTGGTTTTTCCCGCTTCTCGGACTACAGCGACACCGCCGGGACCCCAGGTGAGGCAGGAAGCCAACGGCCCCCCGGGGGGACGCTCGCTACACAGGCAGTGCTCGGCAGCGCGGGGACCTCATAGGGAGTGGAGCCGTGGGGGGAGCCGTCGGGGGGGGGAGGGTGCACTGGGTCAGGCGAGGCGGGGGTGGGGGGGGTGAGTTAGCAGGCGGTACTGGTTGGCGGTGGGCGTCTGTCCGCGTGGGGGTCATGCCCTGGGACCTGAGCTCTTGCCGTCGGTTGGAGACGCCCGGCGTGTTGTCGGCGGGCCGAGGCGGGCGGCACCAGCGCCAGCAGCAACCATGAACCAGCTGGACGCGCCGCGGCCCCTCAACTGGACCATCCGGAAGCTGTGCCACGCCGCCTTCCTGCCGTCGGTGCGCCTGCTCAAGGTACGGCCATGGCCAGTGGAGTGGGGGGTGAGAGGGGGATATACTGTGTGTGGCGGGCACAAGTAAAAGAACAAGAGACAAGCGGCAGTGGAGAGAGAGGTGGGGGGTGCAGATAAAATTACGCATGAGGAAAAGGCAATACGAGGAGGCTTAGAGAGAGAGAGAGATCATGGCGTCCAAGGAGTTGGACGGAGAACGAGGGAGAAGCAATGAAGGTGGAGGAGAAGCCGATGAGGGAAACCAGGCGCCCCGGAGGGGGGGTGGACGCAAAGCGCGGGAGAAAGATTATGGAGGGATGGGATGGGAGGATGGAAACTCAGTATGTGGGAAACTCCGCCTGAGGGTTAAAACTGTGGCAGGGGAAAGAGTGTGCACTGCATCTGCCTCCCCCCAGTCAAAGTGCATTTGAATGAGTTTAGCTTAGTTCTGGTCAAGTGTCAATTACTGCTATAGTCTGCTCAGACTTCTGATCTACTAAATGTGTGTGAGTGTGTGTGCGCGTGTCCGTGTGTGTGTGTGGGGGGGGGGGGGCGCATTTAAATGTGTATCAACATGAGGTGTTCAAAACTCTGTGGTCCATGAGTGAAGCCGGTTAAGCTCCAGCTGTGTTGTGGAGCTGCTATCACTAAACCCTATGGTGTAAATCATGTATTCATAGCTTCTCCCCCAAGCAGTTGTTCACAGGCCAGTGTGTGGTGATCGTGGCTGTTGTCTGTCTCCCACCCCATGGTCTTTGATGGCTCCTTATCAATGAGGCTCTGTGATGTTGCTGCACCGCCGCAAAGGGCTTCGGCTTGCATTCGAGACACTGGCATTTGCATAGTGGGCACAGCTGAAAGGGTGCCGCTGTAATCCTTGATGAGATGTGTGCGTGTAAATGTGTCGGAGCACTTTTGAGGGTTAGTGTGTGTGGAAGTGATGTGCGTCTGTGTGGGTCCATATAGATGCATACTCTGGATGTATTTCTGGGAGCCGGTGTGGATGGATGGGAAGCGGAGTGTTTTTGCCTAATCCCTGATGGGGAGGCAGGGGCTGTCATCACTCACAGGGAGGTGTCAGCTCAACAGGCCTGCCATCATTAGGTGGACACATTTCTCCACATCAGCAACCCCCCCCCCCCTCCCTCCAACTCTGCCTTGTTGCCGGCTGCCATGAAATGCATTGTGATGTGTGGGGGTTGGTGTACTGTAAGAGTATGAAGGAAAACGATTAGATTGAGAGAGACTATCCACCGTTATTTATCTCTGCTAAGACGATGGACATTTGGTGCGATTGATACACATGGTGTATGACATGTATGAGTTAGTTTGGGTCAGAGTGTGTGTGTCAGTGTGGGTTAGTAGGTGCTTGTGTAACCCTCTTTGCAACAGATTACTATTAATGCAGTGACAGATTCACAACACATTTGAACGTACATTGAATGATTGTGGGGTTTGTAGTTTAAACGCTGCCTCTGATTGTTGGCAGATGAATAATTACACCGCTGAACCTTCTTTACCGCCCATGTCTTCATGAGGGGTTTACCGCCAGAGTAAGTGGGTGTTGGATTAAAGACGCGTGCATGCAACACCATGTCCTCCGAACGCAAGCCTTAGAAACACGTCCAAAGAGCAAATGCCACTGAATGTCACTGAATGTCATGCGCAGTCAACCTAACCTGCTGACACACCACACACGAGCCTTCTGATTGGCCACAGGCTGTTCATGAAAATGTACTTCCCCTCCTATCCACACTAAGTACAGCAGTGACCCCCTTCCCAGCCTGCTTGATTGGCTACATGACTGAACCAGCAGAGGTAGTCCAGTATTATTACATAGATATTGATTGATCAGTCAGTCTGAAGACTTAGTTTTTACAAAACATACAGGCCACTGTATTCATTAAATCAGCTTTTCTGGAGTGGCGATCCGGTAGGTCTGAAACCGCAAGGACCCAGCCACCATGTAAACCAACAGCTCTCAGCGGAGCCCCTCTTGAAACCCCACCGACCTCCACCTTGACTAATGGAGCTTCTCCCGGAACTTGAATGGCTGGAGCTTAGAGGGACATGACTTGTTTGGGTGGGAGAGTGGCAAAACAAATGTGTTTCCGGTGAGAGGGCCCCAGAGAGCCGCCTCTCCGGGAGCTGCCGCTTGGCGATGATGTAATACGGTATGTACATGCCATTAATAACGCTGTTGAGCAGGCCATAAATCAAGGTGGTCCCCGACACAGCTTTTTAGCGACTAATTGCATCCCCCATTACAGCAGTTTCCCCTCGCCCTTTAGAATGACAAAGCAATTGGCCAAGTGTTGACTCTTTCAGCAGGAACGAGTGGGATGGTGTTGTAGGATGCTGCAGATGCCCCGGTACAGCAATATCTGTTTCCAAGCACAATCTGTTGCAATTGGAAACCCAACAAGGGTTTCACTTCCTACATCACACTGAACAGAACCGAGAAAAAACGTTTGTTTTTAAGTGTATGTAGGTTTTTTTTATTTTATATGTCATATTTGTATGTAAGGACGTACATTTCGGTTTTCTAATTCCACAGTAAAGTTTTCACGCAAAGCCTCCCGAAGCTCTTGACCTTCCTCCAGCCACTGTGGTAGTCTGAAAAAACTGGATGTGTCCAGGTGAAGTGCTGAAGCAGGGTCTACACACGGCTGTGACATACCAGCCGTCAATGGCAGCCGACCGGCTCTGATCCCGTTCACCATCACTGACACGGCACCTCCTTCAGAAGATGGCCGTGGGGGCGGGGGGCAGTTACCTCAGAAGCAGTTACTTCAGTACGTCAGTGGCGCTACCAGAATTGTGACGCTCAGAGAGAATATGTGGAATTGAGTATCTGTCGTCTTTCACATTCTTTTCCTGTCCTCCCTCACCGACCTCCCTGTCAATCATCCATACCTCTGTTTCCTTCCCTCTTCCGTTAGTCTCCCCCTAATGATTCCATCACCTCTTTGACCTCTTAACACGTCATCTCATGGAAGAGCTCGGTTTCTTGTTCTTCGCTTTCTAATCTCTCTTCTCTTTCCTCTGTTTGTTCTCTTGTCCATCTCTCACCCACTGAGAGCCGAAGGAAGAGAACAGCAGAGTGGATGTGTAAGGCAACCCTCAATAAGTGGACCGTGTTACTCTCCCCTCTCCTTTTCCCCCTCATTCCCTCTCTTTCCCTCCACACCCATATCCCACACCCCGTGGACGAGGAGACTCAACCGTCCGTCGGCGTTTCGTCACATGTAACATCCAGGAGAGGCGCCGAGAGGTGGCCGAGAACATACATCTGTCTGTGTGAATCCAGGAGTACATCAGCCGAGGGGCCCGAGGTTGTGGTGCTGCTCACCAGCCTTCCAGGGGGAGGAAAGGATCGGCCGGGAGTGGAGGCTTACGCAACACCTCCCGGTGCATGTTTAGCGTGCCAGAGTTTGACTGGGCTTGACAGCACTTCCCCCACAGGCATGGAGGGAGGGAGTGTTAAAGTTAACGTTACCCGCAGGGGGGCGCTCTCACATCTCCCTGGTGAGCACTGAGGTCCGTGCGTGGCGGGTCTGATTGTCGTGTGCGTCGACAAAGACAGGTTCGGAGGGAACGGAGTGCTTGCCTCCAACTGCACACTCCTCCGACTGTCCTGTGTTCTCTCCACCAGCAGCCGCCCGTGCCGTGGAGCCTGCCCCGGCCCTGTGTGCTGGGGAGGTGCACGTGTTAAGCAGCGGAGGCTGCAGTGCACCGGGCTAATCTGTGGGCTGAGCCTACTGCGGCAAGATCACCACAGCGCAGACTCCAGAAAGAAAGAAAAAAAAGAACGAAAAAGAAAAGAAATGTTGTGCTTCATTTAGACTCGGTGATTATTCATTGAGATTTGGACGTGAGGGATTGTTCTAATTACAGGGCTGGGGGAGGAGGGGGGGGAGGGGGGTGTGATTTTCCGATACAGTTTTCCTCGTCATGGCGTTATCTCCCGGCCTCCGGTTCAATTGGCCTGGTTTGGCGTGGCTCAATTTGGGGCGCAGGGCGTTCCCTGTTGTTCCTTGGTTGTTGTGTAAACACACTACCGCCCTTGCGGAGCTTCCCACGGAGCTGTCACATTGTACATCCTAATTAATTAAATACTATGTGCATGAAATCACAATAAGGACATTAGCTCGTTAACGAGGCGAAGAGCGAGCACAAGCTTGCAATTAAGACCTTATTCCTGTTCGGCACTCAGAGACATTTTGTCTCCCGCGTTGGCAGCGTGCCCATGTCGACTCAAAAACGCATCAGCCGGCCTGCAGACAGACTGCCTCTTGGTTTTCTCAATTGACACACTCTCTTTCTCTTCACAATACGCCAAACATAATGGGAATTAACTGTCATGGCTAATTCCATGGTTAGCTGAACACCGTGCACAGCTTTCAGGCCTCGATGCACACAGTAGCGGAACGTACAGTATCAGGGGCAAAATGGCAAAAAGATACCTGCCCCTACCCCCAAAAGGGAGAAATACTCATACACCGCCAGACACCCTCACATCTTCCATGGCTTGTCATCATTGCCACAACATCATGGCTAGAGTTACAGCCCCTTTCTTTGACCCCGGATCCCCAGAGGTCTGTGTGCGGTGTGTCTGTCAGTGATGAGTTATGGTGCTGCGGATGGGGGGCTCTCTGACTGCGCCCTAGGACACTGAGTCCTGTGAGCCTCCCTCTGTGAGCCAGCCCCTCAGTCTAGGTGCTGTAAACGTGGGCTACAAAATCCCTGTTTCATGGTGTGGATTTGCTGCGCCTGCTTGAGTCTGTGTGTCTAACTGCATGGCAACACAGTATGGGTTGTTTTGGGGTGGGTGGGGAGCATAATTGTGTGGGCATACGTCCACTGGCGAACCCATTTGTGTTGCCGAAAGGTTGGGTCGGTCAGCGAGGTAAAGTGTGGTCTCCACCCTTTTAGACTGTCTCACCTCCCCTGTCCTCTAAGAACACAGTAGAGCCAAAAGCCTGATGAAAGTCAAGCTCTGAGGGGGAAAGCACCTTTGATTGAATGAGCCCTGCTTTATTAAATCACTCTAATCAATTGGGGTAAGTGCTACCTTCCTACGGTGTGCTTGGAATGTGGAATAAGCCAGATAGCTGAGGGGCTTTTAGACTGCACTGACTGTGGTGTGCGTGTGTGTTTTGTGTAAGCATGTACATGAAACTGTACAGCGAGCTCTAGCTGCATCAGTATGCTGTTGTCGACATGGTAATGAGACCAAGTTCATGGCTGTTCCAGAGTGCTAGAAAGTAATAAGTAATTCATATGGTCCACATGCGCTCTGGTAAACATCACCCCTCATTTACATCCACCAAGGTTGTAAGACAATGCACACCGACACATGTCCATAACAACTGCACATCCTCCTTCCCCACAGACACCTATGGGGTCCCCCAGGGTTCAGTGCTTGGTTCCCTCCTCTTCATCCCTTCCCTGCTTGGATCCCTCCTGTACAACCCTCCTCTTGGACAGACCCTTTACTGCCAGAACCTCAGTTTCCATGGTCACACGGACAGCATGCGGCGTTACCGCTCCTCTAAAGCCACCCAGACGACTTGCTCCACTCTCAGCACCTGCCACGCAGATGTAGTCATGGATGCGATGGAACTTCCTCAAATTCAACTGCAATAGTTCTGAAATCCCCTCCATTCGACCCAGCTTCTCTGAATGTTGATGGCTTCAGCGTGACTGCCTCCACCAGGGTCGGCGTCCTTGGAATAAACCTTGACCTCTAGTTCCTACCTCATGTCAGCCAGGTCACAGAAATGGCCTTCTTCTACCTCAGGAACATTGCCCGCCTCCGGCCCTCACTGTCCTTTGCCACTGGAGAAACACTCATCCGTGCTCTCATGACCTCCAGACCTCCAGTACTACCACAGCATCGTCCGTGGTTCACAAACCACTCAATAAGCATCATGTTCAGAGCTCTCCGACCGCCACTACCCATCACCGAGTTCACATCGCCCCTGTCCTTCACGACCTACACTGGCTCCTGGTTACATTTAGGATTCACTTAAAAACACCACTCAATGCCTACGGCAAAGTAGATAAACCTGCCCCCTCCCTGGTACCACTCCAACCTCCTCCTCCCTCTCACCCCTACCCAGTGCCTCAGGTCTGCGGATGCAACCACACTAAAAACCACTGGGTCCAGGCTCAGGACCTGAGGTAACTTGAACATCGGCGTGACAAAGCTGCATCGTTCACACAGGCCCCTAAATCCCACCTTCTCTAACATACATTTTGTCATCTCTTTCCCTTCCCTCCCCTTTTCGTCTTTGAGAATTTAGAAAGGCGCATTACAAGTTGAATGTATTATTATTATGAAGGTCTCTTACAGAGGTAGCTAAATACCACATCATATTTGCCAGTCTCAAGCTCCACTGGGAAACGTTGCAATGTTAACACACCGGAACACAATCCATATGCGAATTAATGTTTCATAAATGCATTTGTTGTCAGACCTGAGGCAAAGAAAGCTAGCAAGATATTGGATCTGTGATTGCGGTAATATTTTGTGTTGTGGCCGTTGGAACAAGGAAAATTCCTAGCCGGTTCCTTTACTAGTTCAGCACCACGGACAGCGAGACCTGGCTTCCCAGGCCGGACGACGGGGTTGCTTCATCCTGTGTCCGTGCAGTCTCTGTACCCACTGTCTAACCAACAGATCCCCCAGAGTCAACTATCACATGGGAGATGGTCTGTGCCCCAGTCTGCTCTCCCGTGTAGCCAGTCACTGTTCAGTTCAGCGCCCTCAAATTGCCTCCACACGTGTGTTGCCTCCGTGCAGCATAGCGTTAGATAGTAGACTGATATTTAATACATGGCTACTCTGCTGCTTTGTTGGTGGGTGGCCTGGATAGGGTGAATAATTGAAGGGTGTGTGTGTGTGTGTGTGTGTGTGTGTGTGTGTGTGTGTGTGTGTGTGTGTGTTTGTGTGTGTGTGTGTGTGTGTGTGTGTGTGTGTGTGTGTGTGTGTGTGTGTGTGTGTGTGTGTGCTCCAGCTGCTCATCTATATCCATCTTGCAGGTCCATGCCTGTAGATAGCCTCAAGACTCAACCCTCACTTAACTTTTACCTCTCCTTCTCTTTTTTTCCGCCTCATTCCCTTTTCCTCTCTTGAGCTCCCACAGCGAGCACGGCTGCTATGGTGACCAATCCCGCAGAGAGCTCCACAGGGCCTGGTCCGTTTTGTATCAAGACACGGAAACTATTAACACTTCAGCTTCCTCGTTGATATCAGCAAAGCTGTGTGTTTTGGCCATACGTGTCTGTGTCTGCGTGTGTGTGTGTGTGTGTGTGTGTCTGTGTGTGTGTGTGTGTGTGTGTGTGTGTGTGTGAGTGTGTGTGTGTGTGTGTACTTTTCTCTTGCCAGACCTTGTTTGTTCATACAAATTCAACCTACCCACTTTGTTGACCCCCGTACATGACCTCTGTGCCAGTGTAAATACACCTTGTCCGCGAGAGCGCAGCGTTGTTGTCCCTGCCTGACTGCGTGTGTGTGTGTGTGTGTGTGTGCGCGCGCTGCGTTTGCATACTGCGCTGACAATTGGACCTTCATCATGGCCGTCACAACGCACACACATATCTCTTCTGCATATTCACGGGATGTAAATAAACGGCTGTGTGTGTGAGTGAGTCTGTGGATGGAAATGTGGAAGGGGTGGATAAGGGAGCAATGTGGGTGGATGGGGAGGGGTCCACACAGAGGCCACACCTGCTCCAGTGACGGCACATCACATCACGTCGTGGAGAGCGTTGTCTGGCCCCATAAAAGCTCTGTGCCATGCCAGTCCGGCTGTGGCCTGTGACGGTGCCAAAAAACGCCCTGCAGAAGAAGATGGGGGGCGGGGCGCTCATCTTGGTGTGCTGTCTGTTGGCCTGGGCGCTCCACCTTCCTACCGCGCTCCCTTTCTCCTGGCGTTATCTGGCCGGAGGTCTGTGTGGAAATGCGGCCCGGTCTGTCGGCATCTCTCTGTGCCGCCCGTCTCTGAGCGGGTGCCGTGTGGCTGGGCCTTTGGTTGACCTTCGGACCCACCCCCAGTACATTTGTCACACTGTGTCCGTGTGTTCTCCACTGTTCGTTTGCATACGGTTCCCAAGGAGTCCCAGTCGTTGAAGACGTACTGAATATCTCTCTGAAAACCCCCCCCCCCCCCCCCAGCCCTCCCCCTCTCTTGAGAGACTCCCGTTCCGTCTGGGAGGCAGGCAGAGTCCAAAAATAAACCCGCTTGATTAAGTCTTCCTCCTCTACCTGTAGGGGTGTTTGGGAGACACGGCTTGGCGGGCCGGCGGTTTCCCCCGCTCCCTCCGCTCCTCGGCTCCGGCGTCGGAGGGCCCGGATGGCACAAAGCGGCTGATTCTTTTTGAACAAACAAGGCTCCGCGTACTGTGGTCAACCCGGCTGTTTAAGTAGACTGCTAAAGCCAGGGGCCAGGGGGTCCTCATTTCGAACAGGAGGCCGGCGCTGCCTGTAGGAGCCGATCGCCTAACAACCAGGGTATGGGACTCGTGGCCTAATAGAGAGGGGGCAGAGTCCGAGAAAGCCAGGCGGAACTCCAAGGTTCCCGC
Source organism: Galaxias rostratus (assembly GCA_036024795.1). Lineage (NCBI taxonomy): Eukaryota > Metazoa > Chordata > Actinopteri > Galaxiiformes > Galaxiidae > Galaxias > Galaxias rostratus. Next base: position 3,188 of record JAVQJS010143352.1, on the reverse strand, counting down.
ACTGGACTCATAGGAGCCTTTGGAGAAGGGATGGGGTGAATGCATGGATGGATGTATGGATGGTTGGATAGACGGATGGATAGGGGATGAAGCGTGTCCTCTGCGGTCAGTTCAAACGCAGTTCAACCCAGTGGAGATGCACATGGGTCAGTGGTGGTGCAGTACAATGGATGGACAGTGAATGAATGTGGCTGATGCAATTAAACATGTAGAAAACCTCCTCCCCCTCCTTTCCTCCCCACACACACATACACACGCAAACACACACATATGGGGTTTTACACTCACAGTCATGCAAATGTTTTGTGTAGGCTTTACCGAATTGTGAAACACATCTGCACTCGTTGGCACACATCCAGTCCGTGGTCCTGTGTGTGTGTGTGTGTGTGTGTGTGTGTATATGTGTGTGTGTGTGTGTTAGTGTGTATCGTGACTCAGCCCCGTGTAGATCCTGTCTGGCTTTCTGAGTGGCAGAGAAGACATGTCAGCCCCACTGTTTATCCTATCTTCTTTCAGGAGGGGGCGGGACATGTGATTGGAGACGGACCTGCATGGACGGGATTGCTCCCTGGCACTGCCTTGTTCTCCAGAGAGCTGTGTTATCTGGAGATCTCTCCCCCAGCCCTGCTCTCTGTGCCTCTCACGCTGCCTCCCTTACCTTACTCACCCTCTCTCTCTCTCTCTCTTCTTTTTTCTTCTGGGTTTTCCCCTCACCCGTCGTCTCTGCCCCCCCCCCCCCCACCACCACCACACGCCTCCCCGGCACTCCCCTGCGCCTCTCTCACCCTCTGGCTTTCATTCCCCTGTCTTCCCTCTGTCTCTCTGTGTGGTTAGTGGTCAGTCTGGACTCGCCTGGTGACACGCTAATGCGCGCCTCCGGCTCCCTGAGTGCCGCCGCGGCGAAGCTGTTTTGCATCAGGCATGTTGGAACAGGGACGGGGGTCTGAGCAGCCCGGGCAGGGAGGGAACGGTGCTCGCTAAACCGCCGCCCTGCGTCCGGCCCCGTCTCGTTAGTCAAAACAGGCCCTATCGCCCCGCGGCCGCCCCACAAAGGGTCTGGGCCGAGGACAAAGACCAGAGTGTACGGGCTCGGTGGGTGTGCGTGTGTTGTGTGCGTCGTGTGGTGTGTGTTTTTGCGTCGTGTTGTGTGTGTTGTGTACGTGTGGAAGCTGGGCCAGGGCCATCTGAGAGCCACGACTTGAGGGTGAATGCTGATGGGTAGAGGGCTGGACACTCAGGGAGCGTCTCCCTCACACCTCCTCACGCCTTCACCCTCTGCCATCGTTGATGACGAAAACCCTAATGACATAGGCAGAGGACGGCTAATCCCATTATTTCTAGCCATGGAAGTGCCCTGAAGATGCTCCGTATTGACAACCTCTCTCCTTCCCCCAGCCACTCACTCCTACACCTATAAACACTTATAACTATTGGCATGGCCTCACTATTAGCATAATCACTTTTTAGATGTTTAGCAGCCCAGGCGACCAATGCCTTTCGGAAATGGCCATGACATACGCTGTATCTGTCCCTTTTGGAATGCTGGCTAATCCTGTTACCGTATTCCTCCATTAGCTAAATGACCAACGCGAACGAGAGCTCGGGAGGGGCCGTCGTGGACGACGGGATTGGTCAAGGGCAGAATGCGAAATGGAGGTCGAGTCCCGTAACTTGGAATGGACTGACGTAAGGGTGGTCAGAGGCGGACCGATCGGGTCTCTTCTCGACCCTGCCTTTTCATGGGGTCAAGGTTGTTGTTGTCTTGACGGCCGTTGTTTTGCTATTGTTTGTTTGGGCGGGAATAGCAGTGGGGGGATTTGGATATGAATTGACACTATCGTGGGCGGGGCCTGGTGTGTGTGTGTGTGTGTGTGTGTGTGTGTGTGTAGGCGGGGGGGGAGGGTGGGGACAGAGGGTGTCAGGGGTGGGGGTGGGCGGATTGGAGTGGGAGGGGGGGTGTCACTCTAACTAAAAGGGGGAACAATGGGAGGATCTGCATGTGCAAAGCGTTTGGGATGCTGCGGCCCCCAGACTGTTTATAATCATTCCCCTGTTGCTTTGTCTGCCAGACGGCCATTGTCTGTCATAACCGCAGACTACGGCCGCCATAGTATCTCTGTGTGGGAAACGGGCGACTGTGTAAGCTCTCCTTTGCCCTGCCGTTGGCTGACCTTGTTCCCGAACGCGGGCCGCAGATCCTTTTCTCTGAAAGATAGGAGCACATGGCGGCCAGAGGAGCGCCATCATGGCCGCCTTCTGTTTGGCTTTGCAAACAGACTGTAGACGAAGCGGCCTTGGGAGAGCATGGCGTTGCGGAGAGAGCTATCTCCTCTCTTTTCCTTCACTCGCTTATCCCCTTTTCTCACTCCCCTTGGTCTCAGCCCTGTCATATGTTTGTTTTAAATTCTTCCCTTCTTGCTCGCCTCCGTTTTCCCAACTTCTTTTTTCCCTCGCCCCCCTTCTCCCTAAGTCCTCTCTCAGCCTTGGCCATGAAATGGCAGCTAAGGGTTTGCCGGTGTGGATCCTCCAGAGTGATGATCCTATTTCAAAGGGGCCTGGGAGCTCTAGCATTAGCCCCGGCTCTCCAGCCTCCGCGCTCCCTCCCTTATTCCATTAGGGGACACACTCGTTTGCGAGATCATTCCTCCTCTGCTCACATATTCCTTCTCTCCTCTCCTGTGTAAGATCTTCAAGGCCATCAAACACCTTGTCAGGGCTCTCTCTTATCCTCGCTGTCCTCCCCTCCCTTTGAGGAGCGTGATTAAAGAGGACAGCGGACCCATTTTGATTTTTTTCTCCTCTGCCTTTGTTGTGCATCTATGAAAATAGGGACGTGATTGTTGGCCGGCCAGTTGTCTGTGAGTATGTCTGTATGGACAAGGGTTGGAATATCGACGGTGTTGGTCGCGTGAGCAGGGTATTTTTTTCCCTCCAAACTTCAAAAGCAGGCCTGGCGATTGGGTGGAGGGACGAGACGGCTAGCCCGGGGGGGTCCGTGCAGGCAAAGGCTGTGCGTTCTGCTCTAAGTGCAGCGTGGTGGCGCACGTTACCCTTCAGGACTGTCATGGCGGCCAGCTATTAAGACTGTCCTCTTCGGGGGGGGGGGGGGGGGGGGGGGGGGGGGGGGGGGGGGGGGGGGGGGGGGGGGGGGGGGGGGGGGGGGGGGGGGGGGGGGGGGGGGGGGGGGG
>JAVQJS010143346.1:0-20926 GCA_036024795.1 Galaxias rostratus | reverse complement strand
TATGCAACTCAAATATTTTTTTTTATATAATAATATTTGAGAAATATCTCAAATAAACGTACTTGCAATCTCTTATATTACACTGTTATTCGTGTATAACAAGTTAACACTCATGCTTCAAACTGAGCTTTTTCTCTATCTTTAAAATTTACAGACCTACCGGTCCACAGTAGCTTCTTATTTTGGCCTCCTCCAGATTGTAAAGTATCAGCCAGAGTTCCAAGACAGTGCAACATGAAGAGAAGATGGCTGTAAATAGAGAATGAATGAAAAGGTAAAAGAGGATCAATATTCAAAATGCAAACTGAATTTGACTGTTCCGAGAACCTCTCATCAAATGGTAAAAGAAATAGGATATGAGAGATGACCTGCCATAAAATCCGATATCCCACAATGCCATCTGTCAGACAGCGGACAGCGGGATAATGACAGCGGCTAATGAAAGTGAGCCCTGGTTCAGCGGAGGTTTAAATCAGCTCTGAGGTACCAAGATGGCCGTCCACCCGCTGACGCAGCACTTGTCTCTTCAAACCAATTCAAATTGGTTTGGCGCCATGCAGCATTTGTTGGCAGTGTGGGAAAGCGTTGCTAAATAAAACACATGTGCAATAAAGGTGTAAAACTTGCTCCCCACTTATTAATATCTGGACGCAAAGAGCTGTGTAATCAATTGTTTTTGAGGCAGTTAAACAACCGTCCACACATGCTGTTGGGAAATTTGTGGTTAGATATGTATATTGCCAACAATGAATAAAAATACATTTTTAACTTATACAGCACCGTAAGTGCTTAAATGGAAATGTTGAACATTTTCAACAAGGTACAATTTTCCTGTGTACATTTGTCTGTTCACTCTGAGTGGTACACATTTAATAGTAAAGAACACAGGAAAATAAGTCAATACATGCATAACTCGATACACTCTGCCTAATAAACAATGATGACAAAAATTCTTTTACACTAGGGGACAAAAATATTACATGAAAACAGAACAATATGAATTTTGACATGCTTTTTCACAATGTAATCAAACTGTAATCCGATAAATTACATTGTTATTAAGGGTAGTTAAAATTGACTTATTTATTTTCTTTTTTACAAAAGCTTTCCTTGGATGGGATTAGAATAGAATTTTTTTTAACTGAAACAGTCACGTCAAACCTTTCATTTCACATATAGAATGTCCAAGCTCCTTCTTGTGATGTGCACTTTTAAGATTGGTTTACAATTCCAATTGTTTATTTAGAGTGGACAGTAAAAAACAATTGCACCATCTATTTCATGACATCAGTCACGGTTATTGCTATATTCATTTAGGGTCTAAAACTGTGGTACTAGCATTACACCAGCTCTCATATTCTAAAGGTCAGTGCTGTCACTTTCTCAAGCTCTCTCTTCTAAAGGTTTGCCTGGGAGACACACACATACCCACCAAAGCTTCTAGTTTTGGTGACGATTTGCCAATAAAATAACTCATTTTGTATTGGATATACACTTGATTTGGCTGTGTGATATTGCATAGTGCCTGTCTGAATGATGTAAGGGAATGTAACCTTAGGGCCTGAACTGTATGCCACTATATATTTCATTTCAGAGCAGCATACTGTATGTAAAGTTAATGGTCTCTTAAATAAACTGTCAATCTAACTGGCGCCTTGCGTGTCTCCCTCACCCATGCACACTTTTCTTCGTTTTGCCACCATGAAAGAAATTACCCCCGGACATTGAGTTCCACCTCTTTCAGTCTGTTTCTACCTCCTCCTCCCCCTCCATTCTCTGTCAAAACAGCGGATTTTGAAATTGATCCGTTTTCATCCTGATGATTTCCATTTCAATCTCCCTCCACTCCTACGCTGACCGGATGAAGGCAACGTCGCCCACCACTTGGAAATCTTCATTGGAAGCAATAAGGCCAAACATTGTTAAATCGAAAGAGAGCAAGGTGAACCATGTCAAAGAGTGAAGTCTGTTACCCACCGATTAAAATTTGCTTTGATGCTGTCAGTATGAATCATGGCCTAATGTGTTTTTTTCTGAGCCAAAAGTAGAATTTGAAATTTTGAATTGCCAGTAAATAATTAAGCAGTTTGTACACTTCCTCCTCCTGTAATCTAACAACTTGAGATGGAAATAAATGTTGGCAAGGGTACATACAAGGGCTGAGGTTAGAAAATAACTTTAACATATCCATTACAAACCTGAAGAATGTAATATGCTGTATGTGTTCTATAACAGAGATATCCAGTTCCATTGGACAAGACAATGAAAACAACATAACTGCATCAACAGGTCTTTGGTCCATATTTTACAGTAAAAAAAGAAGCAGATTAACTGTTTTCTTCATTTACTGCCATTATAATCCATTTGTTAGTTGAACATCCTTGATACTTGCAGAAGCAAGCATTTAGGCAACAATGAGTTTGTTTATAGAAGGAATAACCTTACTAAATATTCATTACTCCCTTTCAGTTATGCTTAGTTTTCTTTTTTATCGGTGTAGAAATGCTGTATGCTTGTTTCAATGATGTAGCTCAAATGGGGCGTGACAAGTTGTGCAGATGCAGGGTTGGAAGACGTGCTGGAAAGGTCTTTGTTCCACAAAGACCCACCTTGATCGGACAGCTAGAACAAAGTCCACTAACATTTGCTGAATGTCTGCACTGCTCTGGTGTTACTCTAGTAGGAGGAAAAGATGGACAAAGGCACATGTGTATATATATATATATATATTTAGAGAATGTGAAATAGACTGATGAACAGTCAATCTCCCTGAGTGATGTTTAGATAAAAACCCATATAAACAATGTAAAACAAAACAATATAAAATTACATATATGTTACAATGTATATAATATATCTTCATATATATATATACATATTTTAAAATGTTAAGTCACATATACACTGTGTATAAAACCAACAAGCCTCAATTTCACTGGTCCTAAAAAAACAACAACATTTATTTCTTGACATGCCTTCTTTGTAACCTTCCACGTGGTTTGCTTTTGATACAAAACTATCAAAGGGAACTTCATTGCTAGGCCTAACCGTAAATCATGTTTTAATTAACAGGGATATAAAGATTCCTTTTTTCCGTCAGCATTTCAGTCCTTTCCCCCACAGACAAAATTCGGATTCCTCAGTAGCAAAATTCCAAGAAGCTTTACTAGATGATAATTGGACGAAACGTTAGCCAAGAGGATCTTACATTATTTTTTGGAAGCAAGCTTTTAAGAATCAAAGGCAAAGGCTGTGCACCCCCTTACATGGCAGAACCACATATGAAACTTAACAAAGCATCTAAACCTTTTCCGGCAATGTTGTGTGCAACCACAACCAAAAATAAAATTAAATAATGATTTTATGGTGTCAGCAAATTGTTTTCTTCTTCTCTTCTTTCATAATCCTCATGAAGCAACTGTAAAACAATGATAAACAGCCCAAAGCAAAGGAGCAGCCATTTCAATGGAGTTTGTGAAAGTGGAGCACATCTGGAAAACATGGGACAAAGATAAAGAAAGGGAATGGCAGAGCAAGAGATAATATCTGTAGGTTGTAAAAAAAAAACTAAAATACATAAAAAATACGTCCACATGAGTATTATTTTCTGCCAATTGATTATACATCATTCCGATGGTCCCTTCAGTGGTATTCGCATACCTTATATCCTTTACAATTGAAATGGCAAACTATTACACTGCCAAATAAATAAAATAATGTAAAATAATGAAATGCACTGGCAAGTCACCTGGCTGTCATTTATGTAGAACTGGGGGTGTGGGTGGACAATGGAGCATCAGAAGGGCAGGCCGAGGAATTAAACTCACAAATCACTTGGGCGCAGCCATTTTCACTGCTAACAGGGTAGCAATAAATACAAACTCATTATGAGCAGGGGGATCCATAAGTTATTAACTATTGAGAAAAACGTCAGATAATAGTGACGGGACATAGCTCAGGATCACTATTGGATTCGGTGCACCAGAGAGGAGCAATGCCAAGCATCTGGATGCATATTGCTAGACACACAAATGGTCATATCTATATTACACGCACAATCTCAGTGACAACTCCTTACTGCACAAATTTGAGTGTAACTTAAATTGTAATAGTTATGACCTGTGTTGCTAGATGAGTGCTTTCCTTAGTCCAAACTCCTCACGACAAATTCCTGTTGTTGGTGGTGTTGTGTGCGTGTGTGTATGTGTGTGTGTGTGTGTGTTTGAACTGTATGAGTGTGCGTGTTTGTGTGGGTGGGTGCAGACAAATACTGCTCCTGTTTCTGCGGAGACATGTTAACATATATCCTGAATGACTATAACCCCCACATTTGACATGATACATGCACATTAACAACCTAATCAAATAAGAACAAAGAAAACAATATTTTGTTTGAGACAAATTGGGATGTGTAAAAGTTCTATCATTATTGTAGGGCAATTAATATGCATAATAATATCACAATCTAAGGATAGAAATACCTCATATGTGTTTGCCTGATTAAAAGGTTGTCTGTAGGCTGCCTTTTTGAGTGGAGAGGGAGGTTGAGCACCGCAGTGAGTCACTGGTTCATTTCTTGCCAGTAACGGAACAGCAGTCCTCTGGTGACCTGAATGTTATCACCACTGTTACAGCCTTGAAATACAAGGTATTTTTGGTGGGAACCACAACCTCACACACATCCTGCAAAACATTCGCACATGCATTCCACATTAGAAAACATATTTGGTTAAGCCCCACACACATCCAAAGCTATTCCCACCACACATCACACTCGATTGTTAATGAATGCTAATTTGTCCCTTTCTTCTTCCTCCCACTCCCTTAACAGAGGATCACAGAGCGTGTGCCATTCACCCTCCGTGTTGGAGGGCAGCCTAACCGACAGAGAGACCCACGTTTCTCAAAAGCACCGAGATGCTGGTGAGCAGCTTGTCTGATTAGCACTGATTACTCCCTAATTGAAGTTCTCCAAAACAAGATGACCTCTCCTTTGTTTACAGATGGGATTAATCATGGTCTGGGAGTGTAAAAAAAAATCCCACCCAGCTGAATAAATTTCATCCTCATTATTTGGGAAGGCAGTGTATAGCGAGGCTCACGTGTGTTTGGCAGGGCCAAGTGTTGTAGAATGTTAACAAACAGCAAGGTTATTTTCCACTTTCAGGCGAGTGTGCACTGCACGTCCATCAGGCAGTGCTTGCTGCTCTGCACATTCAACTTCACATTGACTCAATTAAATTACAGCAGTTCAATACTGGCTGCTTTGTTGGCACCCTGCTCCAGAGGAGCCAGGTTTGATGAAGATAGACACTATTTCCCTCGCTCCTGCAAAGTCGTACACATTTGGGTTAGGGCTATGAGGTTTTAAGTAAGTGTAAAAATGTTCAGGTATAAATATAAATATTACCTGGGCAAAATATTTTTCATCTGTTTTGAGTTATGAGTCTAAGCAAGGCCCCTTGATGATAGTGAAACAACCATTTTGATGTTAAACTCCAGGTGATGCAAGATTACATGCACAAGAGCCAGCCAGAAAAGCGGACACTGATTCAAAAAGACAAATAAATGACGGAACGACAAGATGGACGACACGTTAGTCTAGAGTGACAGAAACAAAAGCGATGCACAGCAACCGAAACAGGAAGCGACAGAGCAGAGTCAGTGGGTGCAAGAACAGCTGCTCGGGGACATGGCTGGTCTCTCTGCCGTCACAAGCCGAGAGCGGGTTGTCATTACGGAGGTCGGCGGGATGCGGCATGAGATTCCACTCAAGAGTCCAAGAAGCACCATCCGCTTTTCTTTAGGGAGCCAACAAGGACACAAAGCGCCGCTCAAGCCTCAAAGTGACCATGGTTAGGATTATTTCTCTGACATCTGCCACACCCCCAACCCCCCAAATCATACACTGGCTTAGCCTATACGAGGACCAGGAGCGGATGAGCAGCTCAAAGAGGCTTTCGGTTGCTATTTTTTAGATGTCTGGCTGAAGATCCACCGGATCCACTTTCGAACTACGGAGATGAGAATGGGTTGTTTTGTTATTATATTAAAATTTGCCAGTGCTACACTGCCCTTCTTGGTAACATAGGAAGTAGAAAAATCATTACGAGACATTTGATCCAAATTGTCTTGTTACTTTTCAAGTGAGGACTCAATGATGATACAAATCACGTGATTAGAAGACATTTATGATGTTGTCTTGGATACATTTTTGCATTATTGTTTCACATTAGCAAGAGGAGTGTAAGACTAATGTTGTTAAGGATTCTATTGGACTCCAAGACGCTGGAGGAAATCCTACCAATTTAAAATTCTAAAACATTTATATTAAATGACTGCTTGTCAGGCTTAATTATATTTCAAGATCCTCTCCAATGCAAAACCAGCTCTTTAGAGACATCTCACACATACTTTATGTACTATTCCCTTTGACAGCCTCTCAAATTATATGAATTCTGTCTTTGACAGAAATCATGCTGGCTGTTGCAACTCATCTTAACAAATGCATTCTGGGATGGCTAATGGACCTGTATTCATCACACTCATACTTTTTAATTTGAGAACACTTTCCATTAGGCAAACAAATCAAATAAACACAGAAAACTTAACTGGGAAATAAGAGTTAACATTAATGGATTCATATTATAAGAAGTAAGCACAATTCAATGTCTCACTTAGAAGAAAAGGACTTTCAGTTCACTCATCAACAATGCGTCATGCAAAAAGTTAAACTAATGAGGTGGATGGTAAACATTATTTGCTAAAAAGCAGAGGCTTAATTGTTGATGGTAGACCAGGAACCAACCCAGTTGCATAACCCTAGTAGTGGACTTCAAAGGTGATTGTAGTCAAATATATTTGAAGGGAAATAGACTTTATAGGATGTAATTCCCATTGTTGATGAGTGAATTATGACTTCTAGCCATGAATCCAAATCTACAACTACCTTCAATAAATCTCCAGGCAAATTGTTTTTTGATTAGCATTCATTATGATTCAACACATTTTAACACAATCAAATATAGCTTTGAATGTGCAAAGAGCTAATAAAACCCCCAAAAGTTCCCTCACTTGAGTCTCAAAGCATTCCCAAAGTGAAATGATAAAATAGGAGACCATTGAACCAAATTGCTTACTATTGTGTTGAGATTGCAGATGTTCTAGTATTAGCATAAGGGTCGCTGAAACAAATTGGAAGCCTCCAATTGCACTAGTATAGATTACAACAGGGATCGCCGTCTTGCCCTCTGCTTTTTTCTTTCACACCTTTCATCTGCATTGTTGCTATTCATGAGATGAAAAGATAGCCAGACTTGAAAGGTGTTAGTGATCCAAAATTGACTGCTTAAACTCCCGTGGTCCAGAATAAAGAGCTCACAACGGCCTGAAATGATGATGGTCGGCCTTATCAGAAGAGCTGTGTGAAGTGAGTGTTGACAATAATTGCACTGAAGAACGTTAATGGCAGAGAATGGCACTTGTATACCCGGCACCCTCTGATCCAAAAGTGAATTTGGAGGTTAAAGAAAGCAGACATTATTATCAACAAAGGCTGTCTATTTAACAGCTATCCGTATACCTCTGTTTGCAAAGCCTTATGTGACACTGGCATTGTGATGGAATAAATACATATCAATCGATTTATCTTTTTTCTAAGTAAATAATGGTGAGAAAACGTCTCACATTTTCAGCTTTTTATTGGCTATATTATATAAATAGTTTGAAAAGTTGTGTTTAAGCCCAATGTAAAAAGGTATTAGACAGGATAAGTAAAATAAGTCTGAACTAACCAAAAACACCCTACACTCCATCTTTTCTTCTTTGCATGATTGTAACATCAGCAATGTGTTCATACTATCGTTGTCCATTTAATGAAGTCTAGCAGTGTAACTTTTAGCCCTTCAGTTTCCCGTTCAGTTCCAATGACCCTGAGCTTTACCACAGCAAATGTGTATCGCTTAACTAGAAGTACGCTGACAGACGGGCGCTTACAAGTCGTCTACAAATTATATAATTGGTGATTTAAAAAAGTTGTCTCTATTAAACGTGGGAACATGGTGCGCGATAGCCTTCAACGCTACTAAAGCTCTTCATTAATCTCCATCAGCAAGGTCATGGAGTCACCCTCGAGTGAGCGAATTAATTAGAGTGCCCTAACTTTGAGCACAAAAATGTGTGTGACACTTAGATTTCAAGTTCTGAACAATTTCATTGTCTTTTGTATTTCTTAAAACCTTGAGCTAACACACACAATAATCTATTTACCATTGCAATACAGAGTTTAAATTAGTGTGACTGTGCTGGTGTCTCGCTTTGACTTAAGCATGCACTTTTTACGTTCATAGTTTCAAATGATAAAGTCATTGCCCCTGCTGCTAAACCGCTGCACTCAGCTAGATGTACAGTTTAGACTTTAAGCCAACATAAATTAGAATATAGCCAAATAGTAAATTAATCAAAATGCACCTGGGTTTGCTCCCTAGTTTGCACCCTCTCTGCCATCTCGATCTCTCTCCCACCTCTATATCAAATGTTCTCTCTCCTCAGCTCTCCTGGGCTTATGGTATGGTGTAGGGCATATCACTGTGTGCCAACTTGTCGTTATTCTTTTTAAATATAATCTTACATCAATTTCCACAGCATTACCTCATCTTTTACTGAAGCTATATGTGTGCCCACCTACAACTCACTCAAACAGTTGTCTTTTCCATCACATTGTGCAGGTTTGCTGTCGCAGTACATTTGATTAAATGTGGATGGGAGGGCTTCACAGAGCCTGTCGTGCTACACTAAGCCCCACTACCCCGACTGAAACACATAAACTGCTCAGTTTGGGCATGCAGGCTACCAAAGCATCGATATTCTCTGTACTCATTCTACAAAATGTAAGACAAGGCCAAATATTTTTTTGCCAGACCTGACAAACAGCACTCTATGGCAAAAACAAAAGCAGACAAAAGATATCAAGGTAATACATAGACAACAAGTACAATGTATAATTAAGTGGATGCGGTTGGAACTGGAGTTTTATCAGTAAGTTCTTTACTTGCTATGGACATCTTTTAGTTTAGACGCTGCAAGTGCCCTCGGTTCAAACTGTGACTGATATACAGTAAATCTTTACTAACATGCCATGCAATAACCAGCTCAAGTTTCTATTGCCTCATGTAGATAGGTAATAACTTTCCAAAGTTGCTGTAGGATGCTGCTTTTACTGTCAGGTCTGACGTAAAATTGGCTTTGTTTTTAGTCTTTGTATAAAATCCAATATGCAGGGTACATTGTTGCACTGCAGAGACATACTTATTGGGTATACACATTAAACTGCCAAACATAATCCATACTACAGGACCTTAATACACATTCCTGTGCTCAATCCCCACCCATCCTCCACAGTATCGTGGGGTAGCATAGCGCATCCCCTCAAGCTGTGTGTCCTAACACCCTCCTATCATCTCACACCTCAATGTGCGACCCGCTTAGTCCCTCACACAGTGGCTAAATGTCCTGCAGCTACGATAGCACGAGGATGGGCTAATTACACCGCTCGGCACTCTGTAGTAAAATGACAAAACCTGTGTCTGAATGATAACAGCTCAAGGTGCTTTCCATTTCACAATGAGAGTGACAGCGGGATGTGGAAAGAGAGAGAGCGAGACGGTTATTGTAACCAAAAGTGCACTCGGAGAGAGAGAGAGAAAGAGAGAGAGAGAGAGAGAGAGAGAGAGAGAGAGAGAGAGAGCGACTGCATTATCTCCTGATAAAGGACCTTGCAGCTAACTTTTGTCAATCTTCTTTTTAGCTAATGAAGATGACTTTATGGGGTGTTCATTGTTGTTAGTTTTGTAAAGGCCAAGGGGCATCCACATGCATTTTTAAGCAAAACAATTCTGGAGGGAAGGAGGCAACTCAAACACACACACACACACACACACACACACACATATACACACACACAAACTACACACACACAAGTATGGCGGCATATGCAATTGGCGTTCATACAGACACAAAGACATAGTAACATGCACACACAATAGAAAGCATGCAAAATCTAATGAACTCTTGCACTTCCACTCATGTATAGGCTCTATCTGGTAGATGGAAACCTCTCTATTTGGGGTCTGTCCCTCAGTGCCATTAGACAGCCGTGGACATTAGAATGTTTGGAAAGTTCTCCCATTGGGAGAGCTATCAATAGGTCTACTGGCAACTAATGCTTCAGTGTGTGTGTGTGTGTGTGTGTGTGTGTGTGTGTGTGTGTGTGTGTGTGTGTGTGTGTCAGAAACGTGGGTGGGAGCGATGAAGAGGGAAGCATAAGGGACCACAAGAGGGTTAAACTATTGCCGCTCTCCCTCTTCTTCTGCTCATCCTCCTGTCCCTCGTGGTTTGATGTAAGCCAAAACTCAATTCCTCAATTCCACACCCTGAGTGCTGTTGATAAGGGCCTGAACGGCGCAGCTGGACCCCTGAGAGGGGCACACTGTGCCCATAGAATGGCAGAAAATCGAATTCCTCACAAGACAATGAGGTCCATTTGTAGTTTTAAGCTGGATGAAAGGACCATATTTAACAGGCCACTGTTTCAACGGCAATTCCACATTCCCATTGTTTGCTGTGGAACACACAGGCTTATGTAATAGAAAGACGGTTGTGGGGAATTGTTTTTGCTCTGTTAATTAGCCTGCTCAGCCACCTAGGCCTTGCCAATAGTTTAGAGGCGTCTTCATATCCGACCTCAATTTTGGATGAAGAGGATTGACAATGGCATTCAAAATCAGGATTATGTGTGTGTTGCTAAATGGTATGGCAAAAAAATGATTATTGAGCACGAAATAATTATGCTGTCACAGTGTGAATAGATTTTTTATCGTCATAAAGCTGCAACTTGGTGTCAATCATTTTGTCTAAATGAATAAAAACACTATTATTCTTACCATTGCAATATTGAGATTACAGTGACATTATTAAGTTATTATTCAGTTGTGGTTGCTAAGAATGAAAGTAAACCACTTCAACAGGTAAACATTTCAGAAATGGTAAAGAGATTAAAACTATCAGCAAAGGTGAAACGTTTAAAGGTTTGGCGTAAATGTAGCATGTATTCACTTATGTATACACTGTTCACACTATTCATTCATCCACAATAGACCACCTCTTATCCCAGTGACTTGTGAACATACATATAGTAAGAACCTCAATGTAGCAGTACTGTACATCAGCACATTTTATTGACATTTTTATGGGTTTTACTATTTCGTTGTTGTTTAGTCATAGTTTTATTTAGTTTTGATCTAGCTCAATAACCTAAATTAGTCACTTTAGTGTATGGTGTCATTAGAGCATACACATCACCTGTAATAATAACATTATCAAAACTCTTGTCCGAGCCACAGACTAGTGTTGGCAATTTATTAAAACTAATGCTGCACCACAAAGGGTTAAAGAAATATTAAAGCATACGTGTGGGTCCATGCATTCCCACTGGAGCTGAAACCCATTAGTCTAGGTGCTTCCTTCTTAACCGACATTCACATTGATTTATCCAATGGTGCGGTAAATGGAACAGGCTTCATTCAATGATCTGACAGCAAATTGTTTCTCCCACTGAGAGGGGTCTCTCGTACCAATGCCATGATCCCCCACTGAATACCAGCAGGACAAAGGGGCTGCTAATGACCCCTCTCTAATGGTCCTCCCAGTAAAATACATGGTGTCCCCACTACCTTGCTTACGATGACACACAGACCCACACTCCACAGTCCATTTACCTTTGTGGTGGATCAATGACCTAGCTAACCATGTTGGGGGTATCAACATGGCCTATACGTGTATCGAGGTAGAACAGGGATGGGCACAGAAAAGAGGGAGAGCAAAAAGACAAATGAGAGTGGAATGGAGGAATGATACACTGACAACGTCTCATTTTCCCATCAATGTGTGAAAGGTTTGCAGAAGAGAAAAGTCTTGCTGAGGCCTACAGGCTGAACATCAAATGGTTGATTTTCTTCATCTTTCCCCTCCTACTCCACCATCACACTACCTTCTAACACTCTCCCCTCTTGCATCACTTCCTGCTTGTGCACAGTTCTTCTTTCTTAACCGGTTGCCCACATTTCAAACATCTTCTGTGCTTTGTTTCCATTCCCCCTCATTTGTACTCCACTTTGTCCAATCATTAAAACGGTTTTCAAGTGTTGTAGCTTCAATTTCAATTGCACAGACCAGTACATTATTATAAGCAAACTGTTGACAAAATACAGTTTTTTGGCGAACGTAAAATAAAAAGAGGCAAGAAGTGGAGAATGAAGGCTTGCTAAGCTTTTCAGCGCTGTGCACGTCCTGTAGTGTAAGATACCAAGGCTTATTGGTTTTACATTGACCATCTAAATCTCATTAAACATGCAATGGGAACCAAACCGTTCGTTTTAACACCATAAGGTAACGTCTTGCACCTCTAAACCCTAGGCACACTCTAGATTGGTGGGTAGTTGACCTGGCTGCCTGCCCATGAAAGATGAAGTCTGCTGCTGACTGCTCTGACAAATTTACTTTTATTTTCTAGAGGGAGGCAGCTTTTCACCCGATGATTTATGTTGTGTTCCTGTTCACATTGACTGTAAGAGTCTGGGCATCCATGGATGTGCTGCCGACATATTCTCAGTTTCATCCCTCTGCTTGAATCCACTCGAATTGAGAGGCCATTGTTCCCCAGAACAATGAAAAAGAGATCTTTAGGAGATATGACTTTTGCAAGCCAAAACTCAACTCAGCAGTTCTCTCCCAGTAACTTGGAAGTTTGTTCTTTCTAAAGTTCTCCTCAGGGGCCCGTAGAGACATGACCCCTGAGAAAGAACTGGTCAGTACGAGAAGTGACACCGAGGACAAAGAGGAGGGGTTTTAGTTGGTATGTCCTCTCCGCCATACCAACCTCTGACCGACATTATGCAGGTTCACCCCTCACAGCCGTAGGAGACAAATCGTGCCTCGTCAGTATCTATAAAAACCAGTGTTCCTTGGAGCCTGTCGCAGGCTGCACTGGAGGTTAATTGTCCCGAGGCAGTCAAGCTCCCTCTTCAACTCCAGCTAAAGGGCCCTGCTACCTGGCAAGGATTCTCACCGTGTTGGCCTCTCCGTGGGAGTCGGCACCATCCCACCTCTGACTGAAGTGCAACCTCTCGTCATTGGCGGGCAGCAGTAGTTTTTATCAAGCTCCACTATTTTCTGCAATTTCTCTGTCCCCTCTTTCTCTCCCTCTCTCTCTCTTTATTGCATTCTCTCTCTCTTTCTCTCTCGCTGTCTCTGTCCCTCTCTCTCTCTCTCTTTCTCTTTCTGTCTTTCTCTCTCTCTATTATACATCTCTTTGTGACTCTCACATTAATGCTTAATTTAGTGCTTCCAGGTCTGGTAGAAAGGGTTTTAGTGTGAGGAGCCCTGGGATCATCAGGGGACTACCAAGTTCCTGACCTGCCTTGTAGCTACGCTCATCAGTGCCTGAGTGAATACTGACACACTGGATGTGTCTGCCGGTCTGTCAGCCATGACAGGAATAACTCAAGTGTCAATTAGTGCTGACCACAACTAATATCCGAAGGTCTCTACCTGGTCTACCATAAATAAGGAATGTGCCTGTCCTTGAAGCTCCATGTGGCCAGTGGGGAAAACATATTTCAAGATTTAGAACACATTGGTGATAAAATGTGAGATTTCAGCTAATTATAAACGTGTGCCGGCACATTATATGCTTTGCAGAACTTCGGCAGCATCGTTTTAGAATTTCCACACATTTGGCAGGCTGTTAGGAAAGGGCAATTATTTGGAAGGGTTGTAGTGGTGGAACATAAACAAACTCACTGTGTATACAAGTCACACAACGCCTTCATGACTGTAGGGAGGCGCAGCAAGGCCATCATCTGTTGGTCTGATTTCAGACACTGCAGGCACATACAAACACTTCCTCCCCTTGGTCTGTGGTTTTCTCTCTGGCAGTCGGAGTGTTCCAAAGCTTCTTTTCCCCTGTGATAATTACCCACGCTGCTCTTTGACGCGCCATTTGCATAATCATCTGCAGCCATTCACAGAGGACACACAAAGGAATATAATGAGGCAAAGGAGACGCAGGGAGCATTTTTAGAAGCCATTGAGGACACTCAAGCAGGGGGTGCTCATTGTTTCATGATGTCGTACTAGAAAAAAAACGGAAGGGATTGTACTGATCACGCGTTTGTCATTGGTGTACATTGTTGACTGTCTTCAACGTGTTCATGAAAAATCCTATTTCACACCTGCAGTATTGACTCCAATATTGTTTTTTTTAAAGTAAGTAATACCATAGAAAATAGAATTTTGCTTAACTAAAGACAGGTATCAGATTTACTTATGTATCACTTTTTATGGTAACTCTTATCAGTCAGAGAAGTTATCCCAATTAGAATTCGAAGTTTTTTTATTGACCTCGGTATATATTGCATTTTTCTTTCTAAAGTTGGTTTCTCTAATCTAGCCTGGTGTGCGTACAAAAACAACAGCACCAAGTAAAGCACGAGGAGCAAAACACCAATAGAAACCGTATGAACAGTGGAATTAAAATGCAAATGATTTAGGATCACTTCTATATATTGTCATATATTATTATATTGTTATCACTACATACAATGAATGGGATTGATGCCAGCATTGTTTTATGAATGTGTGAACTGAAGATACTGTTGAAGTTCAGGAATGCAGCCTACCGAACAGGTAATAGACAGGAGAAAAGGGGGAAAGTGCCTCCAGGTCTCTACCATGCACTAAATGAGTCATGAAATCCTGTATGTGCTCTAGCTTAATCTGGGTAACCAACATGGCGCACCAGGCAGTCCTCATTATAAATATTTAACTCCAGACGATCACACAGTGAGCTTGCCGAGTTAAAAGAGATTGAAAACACTTGCTGCATGCAAGTAACCCGCACACCAACACCCTCCCTCAGTAAACAACACAAGTGTTTCACAGCAAAACAAAGTCCACTCCATGACACGCGTTCTACAACGCAGTCGGTCTACAGTGCACAGCATACTGTGCATGTAGCGAAGTGTCCTGTCCTGTTAAACCTCTGCAGACATCTCAGATGAGTGCTATATGAGTGAAGGATACAAATGGTATGGCTTCCATTGACTGTCAAAACTATTGTCAAAAAACATTAACAATTTTTCTTCGAAAGTTTGTTTCGTTTTACCCGGCTATCAGAAATGCATATGCATACGTTTAATTCTGTCCTTGCATTATGGGCAAGGGCTACAAGAATAATCTGTCTGCAAATAATTCCTGTCTACATTAACTTTGGGCAAAGAGGACAATCCAATATGTTTACAAGACATATAAATTAGCTTTGTAAGTGACCGTGTTATTGACTTTTGTAAAAAAAGTATTTCAAAATCGAACTACTTTGCCCTTTGTATTGATTGCATCATGAAGTTCTCACATGATGCTTTGAGACACACTAGCGGTGTTGTGAAGGATGCTGCGTGTGTGTGTGTGTGTGTGTGTGTGTGTGATATTAACTGTGTGCAAGTTTCTCGGGAAAAAGTTTTTCATCGAATTAAATAGAGTTAAATTACCAGTTCTTTCCTATTTGTTCATCTCAGATTGGGCAAATTGGATATATTGCACACATAGTTACTGCATTTAAATCTTACCCCTTTGTCAAGCAACATATTCAAAACTAAAAGTTGTGGGATGGAATTTGCATTCCTATATTTTTCCAACTAAACATCTTTGTAGTGTCATTTGGCTACGACATGTTGCAGTATTTCAAAACAGCATAGAGCTTTTTCTGTATTTCAACAACATTGCATTTATTCTCCCAAACCTTTTCCAAGTAATTAAGGGGCTTTGTACACTGCAGCCAAATGGGCCTTCTAAAGTGACAGAGCTTGACACAGTGTCATCATGACACTTTAGTCTTATCCTTGGATGCTGACCCAAAGCAATTGTCTGTTACAATGGAGGAACACTCAGAATGGGTATGCCTGCACTCCCTATGATTCACCAGAACTATCCGGTAAGTAAAAGCAGCTATAGATTAGCTGGAGTTTTTTAATGCCATAATTGTAGAAATTGTAGGCTCTCCATATTGTGTTCATTTCTGAGACCAAAATAAACACTCCAGTAGAAGTGAAATTGAGAAATTATTAGTTGTTTTGTCTTAATGCTGTTTGAATCGGAAGAGTAACATGCGCTCGTATTAAACATAAAGAACCAATATGTTTGTCAATTTATTATGGTATGGCTGTCATGTGAGGGTTTTACCTTTGCTTTTACTTGAGGCAAGTACCTGATAATGGACCAACTTTCTGCAGAAAAGTTTAGTTCATAGTTACCAGAGCAAACTGAATTTTGCTGAATAAGCTTAATATGATTGCGTTAAAACTACATTCGTAATACGTTCCAATCGCTTAACTCTGGAATTGAAGAAGGAGACACAGTTGCTAAATTCAATTAATCAAAAACTATGTTCAAGTTTTAACAGTGCTGTTGTTGCAAACAAATGCACAAGCGCGCATGCACACACACACACACACACACACACACACACACTTGGACGCATGGACGCACACACACACACACACACACACACACACACACACACACACACTCAGTGTTTCTCCCTTGGAAAACTAGCACATGGAAGTTGATAGCTGGGGAATTAAATGATAGAGGTTGAGAAATCTGTCTACTAGCAGGTCTGTCATTTCTGGTGGTTTTAACTAAAACACCCAACACCTGTTCTGTCTTAGAAAAATATACTTGGAATTCAAGTTAAGGATAAGGGTTAACCCTTACAGGTTTGAAGAGAGAATTGACAAAAATGCAAAGAAATTAATAGTGATATTGAAGAACTGTGACTGACCAGCGACTTGTCCAGGGTGTAGTCCGCCTCTCGCCATATGTCGACTGGGATAGGCTCCAGCCTACCCGCAACCCTATATTGGATAAGCGGTATAGCTGATGGATGGATGGATGTTGCAAGCTATTTCAGAAATATCGCAACTGGTTAAATCTGGTAAACACTTTTAATTTAGGTACACTTTTATATTTCTGGCATTTTCTCCATGGGCAATGGTGTATACACATGGATATGATTCCATAGCCAAACAACAATGCTTGCGGAATGAGAGATGCAGGATTTCTAATTATCTGCCCCACGGAGACCAAGGACATGAACATATATAAAGTGTGAACGTGCAATTATTTTTAATTTTGAGTGTACTCTTTAGTAAAAGAGTGTGTAGTCAATTGGATTTTTTTAAGTGGTGTCCATGATTGTGGTGCATACAGTATATCACAGTTCTGATGTGGAAGAACATAATATTTCATGCCTTTAATAATGATCAATTTCTTATCAAGTCTTTCCCCTTACCGAAACGCATAACACGATGTTGCTGTGACGCACTGCTGGAAAATCCATCCAGTAATTTCATTGTCAACCCAAAGGCAAGTAAAGAATCCCCATAACACAATACAACTTTTGACAGACTTCCTCCAAAAGCGAGTATATGGCATTATATGATTAATATTTCATTGCGGGCTTGTGTCCTAATGCACGCCTATGAAAATATTCTCCCTGCCACAGAAGCATTTCTATTGGAGTGTTTTATGATGAACTATACCCCTGACCGGGTTCATGGGGTGTGCAATCACTAGGGTAGCTTTGGAAGTTTTTACGTAGAGGTGAAACAACTGCAGGTATCAACCAGGGACTTTGATCTAATTCACAACAACTTCAAATATCTTTTGATAATGGCTGGACTGACTGATGGAAGAAATCTAATTCTATTCATGTTATGTTACTTAACTCATTCATGATCTTTATTTGAAAAAAAAAAACAATAACAACAAACGCATGTTTCCCGTGTTATTAAAATAGCTTGGACCAAGCTTAATAAGTGCCAGTCTGTATCATTTCCTCATTAACATTTGTAATTAAACTAGGCCTTTGTGTTATACGGCCAGAATGAAGCGTTGTGTTTTTATTCCTATCTTTTTTTTTTTGTACAGATAATGTTGTAGACAATACCGTCAGAGCTGGCACTACGTACAGCCAGTCACATCTTTTTACCTACTTGCACCCCATGTAGTTCTCTTTCCCTCGTCACTGCCTTTCAGGAGACATGCAAACTGAGCGAAACGGAATGGAATGGGGCTCTGATAATGAATGATGGCCACGTTGAGCCAATCAGAAGAGGGATACGACGAATTTCTCCTTCTCTATTGGCTGATTTCTGGAGAGTCAAGGTTGTTCCAAAATAAACGGGTGCTGTGAGAAAGGCAGCATGTATATGTGCCCCGTCTGATAGCTGATTGTGGGGGAGATGCACCGCTAACATCCGTAGAGAGGAAGAGGGGCTAAAGAAAGATCAAGGAGGAGAGAAGGATCTCTTTCATATGCTTCTAACGTTTGGACTTGTCATTTTTATATGGTAGCGCAGAACATAGATCCCTCGGGTGTGCAGGGGTGGAAAAGCTCAGAATTGATGCATCGCCAACTGCGTAAAAATAAGCTTAGGTGCTGACGGGTTCTATGTGTTGCGCACTGGTTCCCTCTCTTCTCATCGGACCGTAGTAACAGATGGGAATATAGGGAGTACATCGTTCGAAGGGCTGTAATGTCTACTGGTGGTAAGTTCATACTTTTTCCATCTACGGCTTGCATATGAAGAAAATAACTTGCTATCCGATGTTTGTGGTTGATGCGCTATGCATTTACAATAAGTTTAAAGAAAATGTCTGATGCTTGTGCTGAAGCTGCATCCCATACTTAGTTTGAACAAATAGTCTTTTGTAAATCTATTAACAGCCTAGTAATATCGGATTTTTACTGTATAAAAAAAATCAACAACCGTCTGGCTGTTTTTAACATTAGCATTTCTAATAGAAAGTAATCCATATGCTTAGCCCTGGTCCATCACAGCAGACGCAAATGCGCTTTTGCGCAAATATGCAGATGCCACTTTTAAATCAAGGTAATAACCCAAACCAGTAAATAACGAAATAGTTAATTGTATTGTAAAAACACAATAATGGATTGACACGCGTTGTGCTCTAGAGTTCCTGTTGCTGGTGCGGTTGAGTGAGCGCACAAGGCACGTCTCAAAGAAACCCACAGAATGGTGGAGAACCCTCTCTATATCCCTCCTCCCTTCCTCGGCTTTCTCGTTCCTCATCATACAGCCATCAGTGAATTATCTGTACCGCCACGAAATGAAGTCCACTAAGATGCACACACTTGTACAAACACACATGCACCCACCCACATTACGTCGTAAATGGCCCCACATCGGCGACCATGATGTTTGCGCAATTAACGCTGTCAAGCACAGACATATTCAGTGGCTACTACGTACCCGATCATCACTTGCCCACCAAGCATTACATAAAGCTGCTTAGCTGCCTGTCCTCCTACACCTGTCAGATTCCGTGTGGAGAGAAACCATCTAATCTGCTAACAAACCAGGGTCGTAATTTTTAGTTGATCTATCCATCTTTTTCTAATTTTCTATGCCATTACCATCTTGCTCACAAACTTAACTTAAGATACAGGCTAAAATAAACATGATGTATGATGCAAATGTATAAAGTTCAGACGTTCTCTATAAGATTTCATGCCAGACTATCATATATATTTGACCATATTCACAATTTGAATGTTTCACCAATAGTAAGATTACACCCATCTTTCCAAAATTTTAACTAAAAACACAGGGATCTATCTCTTTACAGATCCTGTTAGTTGACACGTTATGTGCATATTTATTTCTTATGACCAACCATTGAGGTTAAGAGTCAAGGACCCATTCAATTCCATTTTGTGAATTCTAACTGAGGCCTGTGAGTATGACTCACCAGCAGCTTTAAACAGGAAGTACTAAACCCAATTGACTTCATCACATCCATCTTTTGGTCTTCGGTGGTAGGCGTTTGGAGAAAATGGTTGAATGATATTAATCCATAATACCCGTTACCACCAGTAGAGGAATCCAAGACCTAAAGTAGTTAGGTACAGAGTACGTTTAAACCAGCACTAAGCACGTTTAAAATGCGTAAACCGTATGGGGAAAAACTGTATGAATGCAATTCTTTCCAAAAATTTTGCTGTTCAGATAAGTCTTTTACATTAACTACACAGTAGTGTAGATAAACTCATTATATTATGTACAATAATAATTTTTACTGTTGGTTTGTCTCTCTATGATCTTCTGAAGATTTTTTTTAGCTTACCCTCGTGCAGTTTAAATTAATCACTGTCACGCTATTAGTATATGTGAGCTGTCTTAAGTGAGCGATCTAACTAGAGCTTGTTCAAACCAAGTCAATGTTTTCTTCAACAGCTAGTCTGACAGGGACCTTTTTAATGAATCCAAATTAATTGGCATGTTGAAAATATGTTTTTAAAGCTTAAAAAAAAGATTTGTAAGTGTGAATAATAGGTTGGTTCAACAGTGTAATAGCTACACCAACTCAATACATGCAATTGTGTCAATACTTCATGGCTTGCGACTCCTGCAGTATCAATAAGTTCATGTTTGCATTGCACAATAGCAAAACAGAAGCAACAAGGATTCATTCAGGACCATGAATGAAATACATGTAAGCACACTCTGAGACTGCTACAGGGGATCATTTAGATCACTCAAGTATGGCCCTCTCCTGGTACTGTAGCTTCCTGTTCATAAACAAACATGGTGTCTCATGGGCTTTCCCTTTGATAGAAGGAAAAGAGGAGAGTGCAGAGAAGACAAACGAACAGAGGGGGAAGCATAAATGTGTTCATATGCATCTATTTTATGGTTTGGAATGGTAAAGTGCATTAAAATACATTTGTTACATATATATTTGTCTTATTTCTCATTTGAAAAAGAAACAGGACGCGAGACATATTGTT
>JAVQJS010143335.1:0-10473 GCA_036024795.1 Galaxias rostratus | reverse complement strand
TGTGCCCCCCTCCCTTCCCCTTCCTAGGTCACCTTTCGTCACCGCAACACACACACACACACACACACACACACACACACACACACACACACACACACACTAATGAGTGCAGTGCAGTGACATGAAGTCTTGGCTCCTCACCAGGAGCACATGTACATCATCAGTAATGTACATCATCAGTAAGAGAAGGAAGTTGTTTTGGTACAAGCTGACAGGAGCTATGGTTGGGTATCAATCTCAGCGTGTTCACAATGGCAGACTGAACCTCCTTTATCGACTGAGGAGAAAACCTTTCTCTACTCTACTTAACCTAGTAGTCCGGTCTACATAAGTTCGAACATATGTTGATGGACAGATTGGTATTGCCGAACATTTTCACCCCTTGATTAAGCTTTTAGACACAAGTATATCCCACTGGAACATTGTTGTGTTTTTGTGAGCCAGGTTCATCCACGGTCCACTGACGTCCTCTTTGCTTCTCCCTGCAACACCTACGCACGTCCGTCCTACATTCCCTACCACCACCTTTACTGTCAATACAAATGTGGGTACGCGCACTGTAGGCTTATCTGTGAGGGAGTTTGTCATGAGGGGAATTTGATGTAAAATAACTCATACGTCCTCAGGGAGGCCCCAAGAGCCCTTCAGGGGACCCAAGGTACATAAGCATGAGTCCTTGGGGGGGGGGGGGGGGGAATACGTCTGCGTTTAGAGCGGCAAGTTAAACATCCTTGTAGTAAAACGCTCACTTTATGTGGGTTTCCATTTCACGGGATAGAAGTGCTGTTCCGCTTCAGAGCTTGATGTGAATGGGGCTTCATTGAATGCGATTTGGTGGTAGCTGCTGTAGAGCTTACTGCACAGCTTCCTTGAGCTTATTTAAGTGACTGAAGGAAGTCAAGACTGTCAAGCGTGTCTTCCATGCGCGCAAAACATTTGTGTGGTCTAACAAATATTTGATGGAAATTAAGCACTTTATTTTTTGGGGGGTTTTATGCTGTGTTTTTCAAATGTAATTTTTGAACAGTAGCATTTTACTTGACGTTAATCTTTTAATCATTTTAAAATATTTACATAACATTATAGTGAGTGAGTGAGTGAGTGAGCGAGTTTTCACAGACCACCATCTTGATCAGTCTTTTTTTTTTACTCACCCATGAGCAAGAAACAACAAGGGGCACGGAATGTATCATTCAAAGAGACCAGATCAGAAGCCACTGAACCAATCAACAAATAGAAAACAAGACTTAGAGACCAGAACCAGATGAGCTCTTAGCCTAAAGCTGTGCCCAGGCCGTTACAGAGAAAGGTTAGGCCCATGACAAAGTGAGTGCATAACACATTCCTTTTTTGATGATATTCAATTAATTTAAAGTTGGTAATTTGATCTTGGATCTACAAATGTTTTAAGAGAACTGTGCGATTCCCGTTTGATAAATGTCTTCCTTATGTTTACGTTGGTATCTAATGGGAAAAGCCATGTGATCTTCGTCTTCTGTTTTCATTCAAAAGAGCTAAACATTCACACTGTGTCCGATGTGCACCTGTCCCCTTTCCTCTCATGACTCAGTAAGGAGGCCTGGAATATCTCCCTTTTGTACGTTTCTTTTCCTCTTAATTTCTTTCTTTGTTTATTTTTCTTTCTTTCTTTCTTTCTTTCTTTCTTTCTTTCTTTCTTTCTTTCTTTCTTTCTTTCTTTCTTTCTTTCTTTCTTTCTTTCTTTCTTTCGCTTTCCTTCTTTCTTTCTTTCGTTCTCGTTTTCCTCCAATTATCCTCCCATTATAAAAAAGGCATGCGCTCGGGAGTCCAGTCATCCGAGTGAGGACGCCAAAGCTGAGAGCAGCTTTCATGAGAACAAAGGATGAAAAAAAATGTTTGTTCCAAAAAAACTACATTCATGGCGTGATTAAACGTTGGCAAAGGCCTCTGGGAATTTCTGATTCGAATTTGCTTGTCACCGCTCAGTCTTGCGTCAAACTGGACCGATTAATAATTTGCTGTTAAAGACCAGGAGATTAACAAGTCAGAGACTGCATGCATGCTTGCACCTTTAGGGGGTGGAGTCAGAGTTCCCAGTACTGAAGCGTTGTGCCTCAGCACAGCGTTATTACAACACACTCATCGCAGGTGTTCCAAAGGAGACCGACTCAATTCGCAGAAAACAACAACCGCAGAACTCAGACCGCAATCGGATCCACGCACGCCATCAATTAAATATGATCAAGTCAACATAATAAATTAAACGAGGTATAAAAAATCCTGCTTTTGAAGATTATGTCAGATGGTGCAAAGTATCTATCTACAAAGCAGATAGATACGATGCAATTTTTTTTGGTTTTGCACAGCTGGAGACTCTTATATCAGAGCTGCACAGCTGAACCAGCCAATGAAAAGGTCTGGATTTACAGCCTCATAAACATCACATCACATAGTGATTCTTTTGATGTTCTGATATGGAGAGGAGTGTTTTAAACAGGAGCAGAGAGCCCTGTTAACCAAGCAGAGGTCAGACCTGCCTCCCTCCAAACACACACGCACCCACACACACACACATACATGCACACACACAAACATACACACACGCGCACACACACACACACACACACACACACACACACACACACACACACACACACACACACACACCCACACACACACACACACACACTTCACTCTGACACCGGCTGATGGACATGTCTTTCCTCAGATGACGTTCTCCCTCAGCCACGCCATGATGTCATGGATCCCAGGACCCCTCAATAAGGCTAGGAGATTAGTAATCTTAGAGGCATGTCTCTGCATGCATGCCTGCCTCGATGTGTGGCATGACCTTCGCTCCCTTTGGCCCTATAGATGGGGGATAGGGGGTTGTAGGCGTAGTCCCCTGGGTTGCATGATGTCACTGATTACTCTGTTAATCAGTCCTTGACTCTTATGATCGCCCTGGCGGGCTGGAGTCTTTCCAAAGCCTGCGAGAGTGTGATATTCAACAGCACACACGCACACACACACACACACACACACACACACACACACACACACACACACACACACACACACACACACACACACACAGATCCACACACACAGACATAAACATACGTCTCAACTTATCTGTAACGAGGTTTTGCTTGAACCCATGCGTGTGGTCTGACCTCAGATTCTGAACTTGACCTTGTTTGCGTAATGGTCCTTAACACACTGGCGCTGTACTGGGGAGACCCAACACACGAGGCACTACAGATTGGATTACATGACTGTGGCTTCTGAAAACAATTGTCCACAAAATGAAATTATGTTTTAGATTCAGGTAAATTAACCATATTAGATTCACTTCACATCAAAAACAAATTTTTCATTAACGTGCCATGACCAGACCTTGACAGTGAATTATTTACAGACAACCGGGGGGTGATCCAGTTAAGGGCATGTGTAGAAGAGATTCATAATAAGATTTTCAAGTGTACTGGGAATATTATTCTACGCCACTGGAACCAGTGAAACGACGCGGACGACTTTAATATGTCCCCAGGGTCTAATGTCTCCAGGGTTTAATGTCTCCTGGCTCTAATGTCTCCAGGGTCTAATGTCTCCAAGGTCTAATGTCCCCGGGGTCTAATGTCCTCAGGGTCTAATGTCCCCAGGGTCTAATGTCCCCAGGGTTTAATGTCTCCTGGCTCTAATGTCGCCTGGGTCTCATTACTAGAGACAGATCGTAAAACGATTGCAATTACACGAGTCAGCATGTCAGTGAGACTTGATTAAACCTGAGCTACTCAAATGTGATGTGCTTCTTCCATCTGACATACAACGTGCGGCCCAGTCATTGAGGTTTTTGAGCGATTTACTTCACTGGGAAAGGCACCAATTGATGACGTCTTTCGAAAAGGATTACGGCACAGTGTATAATTCATAACTGACCACCATGACGGGCGGTTAGAACAGAATAGGTCTTCTGATACGTTTGTCTGTAAATCAAATACATTCATTTTATATGCTGTTTTGTCTGTTGCAGGAAGATGTCAAACCCCCAAAATTGCTGATGTTTTTTTCTAGATCCTCTGACCTGTGAGTGCCCAATAGCATACCAATTTTCTGACCCAGCCAGCCCAGTGTGCTGGCCAACACACTTCGACATCCCTCACGCTAAATGTTTTCATGTGAGGCTTCGTTGACGTGGGCAAACGTAATTACATTGAACCAGTTACATTGAACCGGCTGCCAGTATTTTCTGTATTGCACATCACACAAACATTTTTTTTCCCTGCATTTTCCAAAACAAACGCCCTTCGCCCTTGTTTTGCTGAGGTATGGATGTCACTAGTGAAATAGAGCAGTAGTCGTTTGATTGTTCAGATGGACGGGCACAGAAACATACACGCTCTGTTGATAGGCATAACTACGACGCAAAGCTGTAAAGCGTTACTAAATATGTCTCAAATAATTCTAATTCTACTTCTTTTGTGAGAACTGGACGAAAGCCAGGGGCTATACATCCCACAGAAAGAGGGATGAAGAGGATGATGAGGAGGATGAACTAACATGAACCCTTCCACTGGACTGCAAGGGAAATTTAAAGACAGATCCAAATACCTTTATCTTTTATCCAATTCTCGTCGCGTGTTTATAGCTTAGCATCGCTTAATGGTGATTCACACGCGTACAAGGTTTTGAAAGTCCCTTAATTGAAAGCCTGTAGTTTCCACCCGGTACCTGATTAAAGCTAATGCGATATCATTACGATGCTCGTAATCCTAAATGCCCTTATGCTTGGTTGGCATAATTTCGGGCCCCCCCCCCCCACCCCCCACCCCTCCACACACACACTCCATAAAAGCAATTTGCTCTAAAAACAACTCTGTGTGCTTTGAGAACGAGAGTGGGCTGGCAGAGGAACAATGAACACTTTGTTTGACCATGGACTGCTATGTGTTCCTATGGCGACCCCCCGGAGCTTCGGTTTACGGGAATTCCGTGCATTCTCCAGCTCCTTAAATGGCTGGATGGGCCTTAGAGCCACGGACAGCTCAGGCAGGTATGAAGTTCTCTCTGAAAAGCACATTGGGGTTAGGAGGACATACACACATATAAAACCTATGCTATTCTCACGGTACATAGAGGGATCTCTCTTCTTCTCGTTCCTGTTTAGTTCTCTCTCTCTCACACACACACGCATGCACACCAATCACATGTCGCACACTGTCATTCACTGGATGTCTGTATAAATATAGTGTATTGTTCAATGGATGTCTTCCTCTCGTCTCTCCGTGTTTGTAAGAACAGACGTGTTTTTTTAAGCCCGGTTACAATCTCCATCGGGATGAAACCGCCTTGCAGACCATATTAGGGCATGGCCATTTTGGCCTTTCCCTGTCAGGTCCCCGAGCTGTGATGGTGTACACCCAGGGGAACCTCAACCGATCCTCGCTGTCTGCTCCTCCTCCAGTCCCGTCTCGCCAGCGTCCCGTGTGGGAGGGTTGGACCGCACTGTCCTGGACCCAGGGCTATAGCCTCCATGGACAGACATACATACTGTCAAGTGTTGTCGTTCCGAAAAGTCTTTGCACAGGGACCCAGCCAGCCAGAGACTTTCTCAGTTGAGATCAGGGCTGCTGGCTCGGATCCCTCACAAAGCTCGTCCGTCCGTCCTGTTTATATGTATGACTGTAATCCCTATGCGCAGAGTGGATCTTTGAATAGTCTCACTCACTCACCCACAAACATTAAACCACTTATTATTAGAACTCTTCGCTTCGTCAGACAATAAAATGCTATTTTAAGACGGGTTGACCATGGTGAAAGGAATGTTGGCCGGCTGTTCCGTTTCCGGGGGCAATCTCACCTCTGACTCTTAATGGTGGAATCTGTCCTAACCCGAGAGAACAGGCCACAGGCTTCCGGTGGAGGTCAGGGAGCTCCCTGCTGTTCTGGCTCACGCACCTCATTCATTTACGCCGTCTGCCTCTCCTCCCATACCGTTAACCACCGCAACGCTTCCAGTAAAACCCCCCCGACTCCCCAGATCCCACGCCCACGACGTCCGCTCGTCTCCCGCACATTCAATCACCTTTCCCGTTTCCATCTCTCTACTGTGGTCATTCTCTTGGAGGCAACCCCTTTCTTGACCGCGCCACACCTAATTTCCTTGATTGTACCCGTCACAGCCTTTTTCATGCATTATTCAAATATGTTTGTGTTATCCCACCGTCGGATTTGAGCTTTGGAGTATAATTGCCTTAGGCACTGTACATGCAAACTATTTGTTTGTGTTGGTGTTTAAACTGCCAGTATACGACATCAAAATCACCCTTTACTGTGCTGGGCAGCATGCCATGTAAACCGTCCTTGTTGCTCTCATCAAGCCTTATCAAAATGTGTGCGATTACAACTGTTTGTCTCCAAGGAGACAGTGTGTGTTTTAGGTTGCCATGTAAGGACAGCATGTTTACGGGTTGTCTGGTGCGTGTTTTCGTATGGTGTGCTGGGGCAGAGGCTGACGAGATAAAACAAGAATGTGAAGCTGTAGCATCCCAAGCAGAACCTCCATGTGTGTCATATTTAGAACTTTGGTCACTCTTTCTGGTCCACAGAGAGGGGGGTTGGGGGTGGGGGGGTGGGGGGGTGGGGGGGGGCACATTCCGCATGAGTTAATGACACAGCTATTGCAATATATTTACCTTAAACAGAAGTCTCTGTATGTTTTTTGACCATTGTAATTTCCCCTCGTGATGTAGCAAAAAAAAAAGGTTTCTGTCTGCCCTCAGGGCACACTCCCTTGTCAAACAACCTGACAGATGGTTCGCTAGAGGCAGTTTTTTTATGGTTTCAGTTGAACCTAAACTACCAATGTGGAGTTGGGAAGTGAGTCACACTACAGGCGAAAGTCAAAGACAGCTTACTTGTTTGCTTTATTAAATCAAGCCAATGTGCCAGCCATTATACATTTATCTATGATGTAACTGCACACAATGCCAACGGGGAAGGCAAGGACTGACACAGAATAACTTTAAAACACCTTTTAACACTTTATTACTGAGAAGATTTTTTCGTCTGGCAAATCGTCAGTTTGGAGTCCCTTACTCCCAAGCCTCTCACGATAAATCAAATTCATTGCGAATGTGTTTCACATATTTTATATATTATTTGTATATCATGGAACCCACACTCACCGCTGTCTATCTGTAAAGTCAGGGAGTGAAGAGGAGGCCGCGAGGAGACACCTGTAGGAATGATTCACGACACGCGTCTCGTTTCTTAAAAGTCCCCCTCCGGTCATTAATTAAAACATTTCAAATATTCTACTTCAACGTATAAGTCATGTT
The DNA here is from genome assembly GCA_036024795.1 of Galaxias rostratus. Taxonomy (NCBI): domain Eukaryota; kingdom Metazoa; phylum Chordata; class Actinopteri; order Galaxiiformes; family Galaxiidae; genus Galaxias; species Galaxias rostratus. The sequence goes on along the minus strand of JAVQJS010143335.1, from coordinate 3,151 downwards.
TTTTTTTCGCCTGACAAATACGTTCGATTACCTCGTTAAAATTCCGCCAAAAATAATCTTCTCCCTCTGTCTCATCGCCCCTTCCACACGCACACTTTTGAATAGCCACGTTATATTTGATCTATGGCATGCGGTGAGAGTGGTAGTCACTGCCAGATCCCACATGCTTTAAGGTAGAACCCTCAGCTCTCTCAGTGTTAAACAACGTTGAGTTCCTGTCAACAGCCTCAGTGTACCACTGTCACTCCTCTGGTCCATCGTGCATTCCAGGAATATTGGAAGTTTATTTTTTCCATCCATCCATCCATTATCAGAACCGCTTATCCTATGCAGAGTCACGGGGGGCTGGAGCCTATCCCAGCTGACTTCGGGCGAGAGGCAGGGTACACCCTGGACAGATCGCCAGTCCATCGCAGGGAAGTTTATTTTTTTTATTTTCATAAGCAGTTCATTATAACATCCTTTTCTGAGAGACTACTATTTAGTGGAACTAAATCAGGACCCATCCCTAATGATATTTTTGCGATATTTTCACTCGACATTGACATAGTGGAGGGGGTCGGGGAGTCTGTAGATGTGCCCGCAAATCAGCTGTGAGGCAATTTCCCGGCAGGCATGGGATAGTAAAAATGCCAATTTAACGGTCAAACGTGAATAATTCACAAAATGTGACCGGATTTCAGATGCTGCCAGCTAAATTTACAAGGGAGCTGAAATGTAGATTGATTGAATCTACAAAACGCGTGGTGTGGCACGGGCAGCTGTTTGATTTGGCACGAGCCGTCTCCACAAACCTCGGTCCCCCCTCACACCATATGGAATACCGGCTGCCACCTCAGATAACAAGTCAGATGAAGGAAAGCACACACGCACACACACACACACACACACACACACACACACACACACACACACACACACACACACACACACTCACACACTCACACACGCACAAACACACATACCAGTACACCTTGTTCTGAACGTCATGAGATGAAAGATTGAGAGGGAAAGAAAGCAGGAGAGAGAGGGGGTGAGAGGGAGAGGAAGAAAAACGCGACCCACGGGGATTGGGTCTAATGGTCTTGGCTGGACGCTTGGACACACAGCCAGAAAGACGTGAATAAGGGCTGGGATCTCATCTCTGTCCGGGGCTCCCAGGCTTTTGAGCTAAGGAGGGCTAAATGACGGGCAGAGTGCAGGACAATGGTCTTTAGATCATCGTTTCACTGCTTCACTCGCTCACTATACCGCCACCACTTAACCGGAGAGGGTGACCCCCCGAGGGAGGAAAGACAGAGCAGGGAGGAAAGGGGGGAGGGCAAGGGAGGGGGTTACTGTAGCAGTAAAAGGATAGACAATTTGGCTTGGAGGAGAGAAGAAGAAAAGCCAAGTGTAAGAGAGGGAAAGTGGGGAGGGGGTGGAGAGAGAAGTAAACCGCCCGGAAGAAGGTTGACTTGTCCTGCCCAGGCACACAAACATGCAGATATAGAGACACGACGTGGTACAGAGAAGGGGTGGCGGGGGGTTGGGGGTGGTTTGGCAACCGGGCGAGTGTGTGCATGGCAGGCTTACCTTGGCGGATTCCGACTTCTTGTTCAGTAAACTTTTGCATGCTGTCGAGGAAAGGGGCGGAACGGGGAAGAAAGCACACGTCACTGGTGTTTCACTCGGAATGGTCAAGAGACGCACTCGTCCCCTCGACACACAGCAGGTCACAGCAGGCACGTCCACGCCTCACGCCAGGAACAGCCATCCACAGCCTCCACTGCCACACGCGCACAACAGACCTGACCTGGGATCAGCCCTAACGAGCCATTAGGGGGGCTGCTGTTTGGACAGGGCGAGACGCTCCGTTAACCACTTCTGACTAAATGTGTTAGCCGGCTTTCCAGCCAGCCAATAAAACCTTTGCAAAAGTGGGATCCGCAGGGGAAAGTAAGGTTCACTTTGTCGTAATGACCTCATCCTCCGTCTGGGGATGTTGAGAAGTTAGGCGGGAAGGGAACTTTTCCCCATCCATTTCCTGTCCGGCAGCTAACGGCAAAGGGATAGTCTGATCCATACAGACGCCAGTGCGGACGAGGAAAGCCAGGTTAATGTAAATCATCGATTTTCTTTAAAGGAAAGTGTCCTCGTGGCGTTAAGCCCTCAAATCTGTCCGTTGATTCCCGCAAAACGTACCATGCACGCGCTCGCACATACACACTCGCGTCTGCTTTCCACTCAAAACAAAAACACTCTCACAGTTTCTTACCTTCCATTAAGAAGTGGAGTGGGAAGAGTGGGAGGAGGAGGAGAAAAGGGGGAGAGTGAAAGAGAGGGCTCAGTGTTACCACATCAGAGAGGGGTTTAAAGAGGACAAGGCTGACGGCAGCTGCAGACTAGTGCTTGTGCTAGTTCATGCTCTAGTCCAGTGGTCGTTATCTAAAGAAACGCACATTCTAATTGGACCATGTTTTTAACCCCTAGTCATGCAACGCCCAAAAACTAAAGCTCTCAAAGCATTCAGAACGAAAGGAAGGGTTTCTAGTTTCTATTTATAAAAAAATAATAATAATAATAATAATAAAAAATCTAAAAATTGCCTGGACCCTCACAAAGTTCATTGAGAAAACACTAAAGCCATGCCCCAAGCGTCACAGAAACGATTCCTTCCCGTTCGCTCTGCCCGAGATAATCAGTGATGTCACACGGCATCGCACCGATGAAATCAGACGAGCCACGTAACTAAGGAATACCCCGCTCTGGTCGCGCCTCGCCCCGGGTTACCGAGGCGGGACGTGAGCAGAAACGATCCGGGAGCGTACGTGAGGCGACGTTCCGAAGCAGGCGTCCGCATGCAAACAGCAGCAAGGCAGCAAACACGTCCTTCACACAGCAAACACGCTACTATCACAGTGTGCCGTGACACCTCCGGGGTAAGAAGAAACACACAGCCAGCCGCGGAGCCTCGTCTCAGCCAAGGAGAGGGGAGGCCAACGGCAAGAGGAAGGGGTAGGGGTCCCACAGTGAATGACATAGTCGGCGGACTAATCCCCCCAAGGCTGGAGTGTGTGTGTGTGTGTGTGTGTGTGTGTGGGGGGGGGTGCAGGAGGTTAGATGTGTGTTGCTGACGACAGCTAGGCAGGGGAGGCTAGAGGGTTGACCT